>OZ038483.1:9377334-9512334 GCA_964036315.1 Acanthosepion esculentum | reverse complement strand
AAAGTAACTCGTCGGAGCAGTTGCCGTGAAAGAATTTGTAGAAAAGATAGAGAGAAGCGACGGTACGTCTGTGAGAAAGACGTGTAGACGTGAGGCCAGATCAGGGTCAACCACGTTGCATATCCGTCTCTGGATTTTGTCGAGGACCTTGAGATGAACAGCGGGGTATCCAGACCATATATGGCAGCAGTATTCCATGCAAGGGCGAATTGTTGATTTATAGTTTCGAAGGATTGACTCAGGCGAGAGAAACATTTTGGCGCGACACAGATAACCAACGTTCCATGCGGTAGATGAAGCTATTGATTCAATATACTTGTTCTATCTTAGGTCGGCTGTTTATTCCATAAACTGGGCATTTGGTTCGCGGTTGCGCCTCTTTTTCCTGCTTTTCTTTCCCTTTTTGTCATTCTACCCGCAAAGGGGCAAACTAAATAGTGGTGTGGTAGAAATGGCTGAATCCAGAAACATTAAAACTCGTAGTCTTTCGGGAGACTATTGCATTATTTCTTTCATTTAAAACGTACGGAGTGGTACAGCTAACCTTTCCTAAATTCACAGCACGCTTTCAAAAAATCAAATTACTGAAATGAAACGTTAAATGATCTATTGTATGTCATATCCACTTGTCTAACTTTCTTATTCAAGTCCAACTGTGTTCCGAGGTCATGCAATTAAGTTATAACGTTTTCGCTCACTTCTCTTGTTTACAGCAGTGCTTGGAAGGAAAGTGTGTAGAGTGTGGTCGTCTCACCACACCACAGATGTCCCATCGGTGATCATGTCTTGTACAGCAGTTTTTTTGCCAAACACGAGATTCTCCAGGTTCGACAACCACAATATTCTCCACGTCCGACAACCATAATATTCTCCAGGTCTCGGCCCTTGCGACTTTTTCTTCTTTAAAAGTCAAATCCGACTAGAAGCGAACAAGATTTCAAGACGTTGACGCAATCTAAGGGAATGCGACGAATAAGCTGCCCGATATCCCCAAAAGAAGATCCAGGAATACTTTCATCGATAGAAACGACTCTGGATAAGATGTGTGGTTCCAAAAGGGGACTATTTTGAATGACATTAAATGCCGAAATGATATGCGTTGTAGTTTTTTTTTTATAGCACCCACTTGATAACCCCCTTTTGATCGCACCTCGCATTTTCATTATTCACAATCATTCTAATGTCCTCAACTTTTTATTATTATTAAAATAGGCTAGTAGTATAAAGAGTTGGTTCGTGCATTCGGTGGTATAGTAATTGTGAGTTCAATCCCTGGATAGGTAGTTCAGTGAAAAACCAACAAGCACTAAGCCGAACTAAAAATCCCTCGATATGGTCAGCAGAATGAGAATAATCGAACTTCGTAAATTAAATGAATATTTCAGTTCGAAATTCCCCGAAAGTTCACGCGAACCAACAGAAACCCGAAAAAACTCGAGAGTACAACGGTAGAAACATTGCGCTAATAACAACAAAGATGCGGCGGATAGTAATCTGAAGGTAAATAATATTCATTTTTTTTTAAATACTGATGACGAGTTTATATCTGTAATGACGAAAAAGCCAGAAGATAATTGCGAATAAATTTTGATATTTGATAAAAGTTTATAAATTTATACCCTCGGTGTTAAGGTTAGCAAGCTTGTCTCGGTAGAAATATTACAACTGAATAGTGGGTTCGATTCTCACTGGATTTCATAACATTTAAATGTATATCATTAAAAAAAAATTGCTAAGTGTGCCGTGATATTTTCATTTGCTCTCGGTGTGCCGTTGCTTAAAATGGTTGAGAATCCCTGCATTACACCATGTCGAGGTACCCAACATTATTCCCTCCTTTCAACAGGCTCGCTCGGATGATATAAATTATATACAGTGTGACCCGGATATAAGAGACCCGGATATAAGAGAGATTTTCTCTGGTCCCAAATTAGAGCCTGTGTTAAAATATATATAATAGACCAAACCCGGATATAAGCGAAACCCGGATATAAGAGACTTATTCTCCGGTCCCGGCAACTCTCTTATATCCGGGTTACACTGTAATTCGAGTCATGTCCGTGTAGCGTATCGGGTATCAAAGTGGAATCAGTGAGCCGAGTTCAAATCCCAAATTAGTTAGTTGCGTTTACTTTCGTATAAATATTTTTTGAAAATAATTATCTCCTACCAGTTATGGATTAAATAGCAGGGTAGACTCGCCTCTCTAGACTTGGATGGCAACCAGTCTTAAAAGAAGTAAAACTCTGAATTTCAAATTGTGGAGAAGGCAACAGGAAGCCACTCCAGTAATTGACAGGTAATAAATTTCAAATAAATCGTGGGGTGGTGGTTACGTTCGTCTACGCCCTGAACGGAAGGAGGAAAAAAGTTGCCTTCGCAACGAGAATAAATATGAGTGAGGATCGGTCGAATGTTCACGTGGAGGGAGCGATAAAAAAACGATCAAGCTGTTTATGGCACGCCTCAGACACTGACCCGAGAAATGCAATGGTATGAAAAAGTCACGATTATCACGACCAAAATTATCACATTTAACCGTATTTTCATAGTACTTGTAAAATGTATTAATAAGGTAAAAAAAAAACGAACAAACGTCCTGATAAACAAGCTGAAATAATTTTACCAAATAAATTCCCACTCTCTGCGTTTTTGTAATGACGATATCTTAAACGTCCACCATTAAATTGGTCGCATTGTGACAGTCTCTTGCCTATAATACAGTCAGCAATGCATATTACTGGAATGAGTCCAAGAAAATAGTAACCTCAATAATCCTTCTTTTCTTTTCACGTGCCGTGTCCCTTCAGGACGTAGGCGATCATGACTCTCCACTCTCCCCTATCCCTTGTGGCTCTCAATAGGTTTCGTCCTTCTGCCAACCCCCGCCAGGTATGTCATGCGTTGCTTTCCTTTGTCTCTCTTTCCTTCTATTCGACCTGTGAGCATCAGATTTTCTAGGCCCTCCTTTCTTATTACATGTCCCAGAACTTCAGATGCCTCTTCCTGATATTAAGTATAAGATTCCTCCTTATTTGCATCCTCTCCAAGACCTCATCTTTGCTCGCACGCTCGGTAGAGTTGCCAATTGGTCATTTTCATGATTGAAACGGTACTTGTGTTATTGGAGAAACTGGTTTAATGGCTTTAATCTCCAATGATCAGTCAATTCATTATGGCGTCCATCGTTGAAGACTTAGACAAGTATCTAAAATTGCATATGCGCATTTCTCTTGGACATGTTTTCGAGAAAAAACTCACATGAGTTGTAAGTGAAACTACTGTGCTATAATGCATTTAAAACAAAGCCTGTTCGCAATTAATACGGTATAGACTGATTTTACTCAACAAATAGTGCTTCGATTGATGTATTATTTTGATTCATTCATAAATTCAAAATCATAGCCGCATAATATTCGACTTCATAAATTTAAACTTCAAAATTCATATGTTAGTCGGCATTCGGACGTCTGTCATTTAAAACCATTCCAAAATTATGGAATAGGGCTAAATGACAGATTTATTTTAAGCCGTAAGAATTGGGATAGAATTTGCTTCTGGCAGCGGATCTCATGAATACAGATTAAAGAAAATCTATTTCCTTCAAGATTGAAATAATTTCTCTACGAACGAAAATGTCTTAGGGAATAAGATGATTGCAGTCGCTTGAAGAAACTATTTTCTACAAATATTAGATATTTATATCATATGAATACATATGTACTCATATATATATATATATATATATATATATATATATATATATATATATATATATATATATGTGTGTGTGTGTGTGTATATATATATATATAATTCTTCATTATTTTGATTACTTATATTGATATGTATATTATAAAACAAAATAAATTCAATAATAAAATTAATAAAAAAAATTATTGTGTAAATAATAATTTTTTTTCTCTGTACATAATACCTGTGGTGGCTGTCTGCTCGTATCCGAGAATGCCTGTCTACTAGGGCGGCTAGCCAATCCTTATTGCAGACGCCTGCTCAGGCACTTTTGTGGTTATTCACCACCGACAGAACCCACCTGCGATTTATACTGCAACTATGCTGAGCGTAGTTTCTGGGAGAGAACGCATTATCTGGCCTAATCAACAGTCTGAACAAGGCCAGTACGCTCAAACGCTCGGCCACGATGACTTGCGATTTTGTGCTAGCACTATTAGGGCTTTGTTTGATCTGGTGGCCCTACGTGGCCGAGAGGTCAAGGCAGATCATATCTGATGATGGTTTCCCCTAGGGGACGCAGGTTCGAATCCTGCGAGAGGGTGTATATTTTCTAATAGGAATTCTCACATATTAAGGGGGATAGATGTGAATAAATAAATAGAGTGTCTAATAATAAAAACAGAGCGTCTACTCGAATATGAAAATCCATTAAAAATAAGGTTTAAACAAATAAATTACACACACACACACACACACACACACATACATATATATATATATATGTAGAGAGAGAGAGAGAGAGGGTGCAATAGGTCGCCATTTTATATTTTCTAATTTCACGCATGCGCGTTGTTTTTTTATTTTGTTGACTGCACAGTATAGTAGAGTCAATTGGACACCATCTGTGAGAAAAGGAGCACCGTGACGCAACTCATTCCGCTAGACATTTGGAAAAGGCATGCTGTACTGCTTGGCATTCGCGCCGGACGCTCCAATACTAACAAGTGTTTGGGTATCAATCTGAGGACAGTGCAGACGATCCGGAAATAGCTGGATGAGTCTAATGGTGATTACGAAGATGTTTGGAGTGATCACGAATGAGGGGGACGTTATGTCTCTATTCATCTTCCCACAGGGCCTCAGACTCAACACGGAGGCCCCCATCAATTGCCTTAATGGGGTAGTGCTTCCCTGGGTCAAGAGGGTGGCTGTTGGAAGACCCTATGTCTGGCAACAGAACTCTGCACCATCCACATAAGCAGGAGAACTCAGTCATGGCTGTTAGACAATCTCTGCGACCACATCACCACTTACATCGGGTCACCTAACACCTCAGACTGCATCTTCCTAGATTATTATGTGTGGGGTACAATTGAGCGAGAGACCAACAAAACTCCTTGTAACTGAAGGTAAGGATTATGGCAGTATTCACCAACTTAAACAAGCAAACCGTCTAGAAGAGTTGTAAGAAATTCTGAAGTTGTCTAGAGGCTGGTGGTTGAAGCCAATGGCGAGTTTATTGAATAAATTTACTCTTTGGTATTTCAAGATATTTTTGAGTAATTTTGATAAATATATCTGTTAAAATGAGATGTCAGTGTTATTTTCATGTTTGTGTCATTTAGACGACAATTTATGCATCGCACTCTGTAGGATAATTAATAACAATTTGTGTCGTGCTAGACCATTTTTCTTTCTGGAATCTGCCTTACATATCTATAAGTCTATCATTCATCCCTGCCTAGAATATTACTGCTACATATGGACAATTTATCCATCGCACCCTATATATATATATATATACATTGAGATTGATAGCAGGACAAACTGGGTACTCTTACGCCGGTTGACAAACAGCCTAGGAGACAGATAAGTATGAATTTATATCTAGTTAAGCGTGAGTCTAGTAACCCTACCCGGTAAAAAGCTACTTGTTACAGAAACCACAGCGGCAATATCTAGCGTGGTGAGGCGGTGGCCCTATACTCCGTCAGATAGTCTACAGTGTTAACAACCTACTCTCCTTAATGCATGCAGTTGGTCAGCTTTCAGTTTTTCGATGTCTTTATCAACTAATAATACACCAATTACAAACTCACTTCATAAAGTGCTTGCTGTACCAACTTACTTTGACCCCCCCCCCACCACCACCGTAAATTAGGAATTCGCAATAAATTTCTAAAGCCACTTGGATATAAAACCTAGCTGGCTTATTAGACATATAGTAAAAAGTTCGACTGATATCCCAAAACCTAACTAAACATAAGATTTTTTAGCCCTGCTTTTCAGCACCCCCTCATATGTAGCTAAAAAAACTATATATATAAATACCCATATAGCTTTCTATCTGCACACTCAAAAAATCAATGCCTAAAATATATACATATATAGATATCGAGCACTGTTTTATTAACTCCAGTATTTTTTGAGCAGTTATATATATATATATATATATATATATATATATATATATATATATATATATATATATATATATATATACCTCTGATTGTAGAAACATGCATAAATGTGAATTATTCTATTTGCGTAGTAATGGTTATTCAGTTTCGGCTACATTTGCAAGTATTTCTGAAAGCAATGACGATTAATAACGATAATTAAAAATACATCCCCCAATAGAAGCCCGCCGGATCGTGTAGTGATCGTGGCAAACTCTGCTTTCTAAAGAGAAAATAAAAAAAACAAATCAACTGCGCATGTGCGAACGCATGCTCCAAGCAAATGTTAAAAATACAATGCATAGCAAGTGATGAAACATTAATCTAAATTCAACGCATTAATTATTGCCGACTTCTAAGTTGAGTTTTTGGTATTTCTTGACGGTGGCAATTAAGGCTTCAAATTCGGCAGATTGGATTTGGAATTATATGGCAACGATTGCATTAAACATTTTTTTTTTGCAAATGTTGGCTGCTTGATTTTACATGTCAGTCCTGGTTGGGTTATTTAACGACGGACTTTTCTATGGAGCACCCAGTGAGGGCCGAAATCACTATTTAGTAGTGATATTCAAATAGACTAGCTTCGTTAACCACTACATCACACCTAGTCCAATTTTTATAAATGCTATGTCCTTTCGTGATGTAGGTAATCATGACTCTTCAAAGATTCCTTTATTTTATTAACGGTGAATTACCACGACCTCTTCGAAAAGACAGTGGATTTGTTTCCCCGTTGTTTTCGTGGTTTTGAATTCAAAGTCGTCTCCCCTCAAAAAAAAAAAAATGAAAAGAAAAATGGATGGCACATGTTACACGAAGAGAAAACAATAACAATCAAGATGTTGACATTCCACACTACTTCAAATAAAAGGTTAGGAAGGAAATCCCCATCAATGCAGAAAAGAGTGATAACTTGGAAAACCTGTTTTCCTGAAAAGAGTAAGATTTTATAAATTTCAACTGAAAGCAGTGCTAGATGCTCGATCAATGAATGCCTTGTAGGGAAACGGCTACTTTACCATTTTCGAGAACCCAGTTTGACCTGCTCATCCATAGCTAGTGGGAAAGAAAGGTTAAATATATGAAATAGAACACAGGTGGGGATTTGAACTCGACGCTTCGATTCCATTTTCTGCGCGCTAATAGTTGTTCCATTAAACAGACATCCCATATCGGATTAAGACTGCTTATTGATCATAGTGTTTTGATTTTGGAAAATGTGTGTGTGTGTGTGTGTGTGTGTGTGTGTGTGTGTGTGTGTGTGTGTGTGTGTGTGTGTGTGTTTTACCATGGTTTGGTGCCTGAACCTTGAAAATGGTAAGCACATAAAAATCAATATTTAAAACAGGCTTACAGGAATGACTATTCGCCTCAAATATTTTTATACTGGTTCAGATTATATTTAGAGATGCCCAAAGTAATAAATAAATAAAAAGCTGACAGTAGCTAACACCCAAAAGAGGGTTATCAAAAGCTGTCAGAAAATCTGCTTACGTTCACGCCAAAAGACATTCAAGCTAGCAAAATCATACGCTCTCATTTATATATACATATACATGTGTGTGTGTGTGTGAGAGAAAGAGAGAGAGAGAGACTGTTTTAAAAGCAGCTTTAGAAATGGCTACACACAACAACGACAATCCGAACTGTCACTAAAATAGTTTGTATTTATTTTTTTTTAAAATAGCTGAGTACTGCACAAGAACAAATAAGGATTCGGAAAAGGGGTAAACAGATTGTGTTTCACCAAGAGAGGAAGGTATGCTTTGAAAATCAGCATTAAAACCTGGCTTTTATCATGGCCTCAAATTTCGACCTCTGTCATTGTTAGAAGCCACAAAGCGAGATCCCAGTAATTTATTCCGATGTTAGGCTTCATCTGATTCAAAATAAGAATTGTATAACACTCGGTGAGAGTCAGATCCATTGTATCGGCGATTTGGTGACCTTAAGTATTTAATAAGTTTAATATAGAGTCAAATAGGGGTATAAAACTTGCACTATACAAAGCAGGGAAGGTTTGACTGACTGCTTTTAAAATCTGCATTAACTGACTATCTCAGCTCAAACACAGACTTCGCAAATATCTGTTTTAAAATCGACTTATCAGCTTTTGTTCATCATGAGAAAATGTCAAAGATTTATTACTGATACAGTAATTGTGGCACAAGACCGAAAATAGTGGAGAGTTTGGTCAAGGTTGGTCATCACGAGCTATCTTTTACGTAGTTAATCAGATTCACGACACATTCATTCGTTACAATATACTCATTCACCATAAGAATTTATCAGTGACCATTCACTCCTTCATTCACCAAAATACCTCACATACACACTGGGTAACTACTGGTAAAAATAAAACAATGAGTTAAAAATCCCAATATGTACAATTGTGCATAATATATATATATATATATATATTCAGTCGGGTTTTGATCCTAGCTAGAGGCAACCGGACGTCTAGTCACACTGATGAGCTGTGAAACAGCGAAACAGTCTGTCTGTGGATGACAAATATATATATATATATATATATATATATATATATATATATAAATATAAAAATGAACATAGAAGTCAACACTTAGAGGCGAGTCTGTTTCATGCTAGATGCAATCATCGTGCCCGATGATTGCATCTAGCATGAAACAGACTGTCGCCTCTAAGTGTTGACTTCTATGTTCACTTTTATATTTACACACGCTCTATCTCTGATATTGAGCACTTTATCCCATAAATATAGCACACTTTAAGACTATATTTCTTTATATATATATATATATATATATATATATATATATATGTGTGTGTGTGTGTGTGTGTGTGTGTGTGTGTGTGTGTATGTGTATCAAGAACATTTCGTGGATTTATCACATATTTTTCAAAATTCAAACAAAATTCTCGATTGATTTAAATAAGAACTTATATATATATATATATATATATATATATAAGATAAGTTTTATCAATGAGAAAATGACAATATGCTTCATGCAAATAAAGTAGAGGCTAACTTTGGTAAATACCTTCAATAGTAGTTAAGCTGGTGAAACAGTGACTTTAAATTCAGTCATTATACTTTCTAAGATCTGAAATTTATTTTAAAATAGACACTACGAACTATAGAAAATTTTGCTTGTGATTCACGTGCCGAGAACATATTGAGAAGAATGACAACAAAACTTCGACATACACACACACACACACACACACACACACATATATATATATATATCCAGATAATATGAGAACGAATATGTTCGTAGCATTTAATTTAAAAGGGGGTTCAATAAAAAGTAGAGCAATATTATTTATTCTAGGATATTACATCGAAAACATGTCAAAATCGTTACACAATTGCAATCGTGTTTCGATGCGTATAGAACGCATCTCGTCAAGATATTGTAAATTACTGGCGAGTGAACGATTTGATCAGATTTAAAAGCCAAATACGGCCTCTTTTTACGAAAAAAGAGAAAAGACCGGGGCTTCCAATGTTTGTGGGATTTGCTTAGATCAACCAGTCGAATGTGCACAACGTTAAATTTAAACTAAGGGAAGAAGCAAAAATTAGGAAATTATTTTCCATAAATGGGTTATAAAAAATATATAAAAAATAATTATATATATATATATATATATATATATATATATATATATATATATATATATATATATATATATATATCAAAATTTGCTATATATGTAGGGGAGACTGCTGAATATCAGAGATAGGGTGCTTATAGATATATAAATGTGGACAGTCATATCAATGCCGAGTGGCGACAGTCTGTTTCATGCTGGACATCAGTATCTACTTTTATATAGGGTCCATATACGAAATTCTCGAGTCGGGATGCTGATCTAAGTGACAACCTTTATATTTTCTATTAATTCTATCAGAGTCGATCACTCCAGCGGTCCTTGACTTCAGGTTGGGTCTCAAATCGTGATTTGAAGCATCAAGAATAAAATAATCTCGAATTGTTTTAATTTACTACATTTTACTACATTTTTAAAAAAACTTCAATGTTGACTTAAATAAATTTTGCTGAATGTGTTCATAAGAATCGTACACTAAGCAAAAAAATGAACGTGGCGGGCAAGTGAGAAAAGAGATTAGCGCTTCCAAAATCTCAACTACTAAAGACAAAAAGAAATACTTCTATTAATCTAATTATATGACTCAGATTTCTAGCTGAACTATGGAAAATAATATTTAAAAATCTCAACCGATTTTTATTCTGTTTTGCAAGGAATACATTTTTGTTTCAATTTCATGGCTTTAAAGTTTAAATCTTGATTTTGAATTCATTTTTTTCTGTTCATTAAACTGAGATAAGAAGAAAAAAAACAACATACAAAATCGGGCACAAACAATCTGTTCAAGTGAAAAGGAAAGTTCTAATGTCGTGTGTGTATGGGTGTGTATGAGTTGGTATATGCGTTGGTATGTGTGTTTGTGTGTGCTTGGTATGTGTGTGCGACTGGTCGCTATTCAGCTAGCCAAGATTTAAGGGACTACCGTATTTTCCGGGTTACAAGACGCACCCTAATAATGGAAAGAAATTCCTATGAAAAAAAGTCATTCTCATATAACCACACATTCACCATACGTCCCTCACATACTGGCGCCACGTATTGTTTGCATTAATCACTCGTCCGCTTTTGTTTGTATGGCAATGACATAGTCAAGAGCAGGTTTAAGCTTGTGGCTCGGCTCCAGGAAGGTATATTCTTGGAAATACTTGTAGCAGCTAAGTATTGAGGTTACATCAAATAAAAGGCTGAATTGGATAGATAGCTAACATTAGAGTGTAATGACTCAACATACAAATCCACGTCCCTATCAGTCAAGCCAGTTAGGTGACCGTCCAAACTTACTTGAGTCTGGTCGTTGCCTTACATTCGTCTTGGAACAATTTTAGGGTATTTTTAGGAAAAAAAGTGCGTCTTGTTAGCTGGAAAATACGGTGACAACTGATAAAATGTTTGATGTCACTGTTCAACGTTGGTTATAGAAAAACATCTAAATTACTCGAATATTAAAATAAAATATAATCATAGAATTTTAAGAAGGAAATCATTAAAATAACATTATAACCGACCTTGTCGAATCAATTCCACCAACCATTTTAAAGTGGCAGATATCTGCCAGATGAATGAATTGTCAAAAGAAAAATATATGTTAGTCAAACACTGATTCTAATACATTTTCCTTTAATTATAACTAGCAGCCATACCAGCTGGTCGATCAGCAAAAGCGTTCAATTAGAATGGAGTAAAAACAGCATCATGTTTACATGTAACAGAGTCTATCTTCTTCAATCACTTTAAAGTAGTTTCATTAAAAAACATTTTGAATTAATGCAGTTACTGATATAACAGAAGTAGTCTGTATTTATTGAAGTTAGCCAAAGACATGAAGGGGTAAAACAGGCAACATGAAGACCCACTTCAGACCACGATTATTTTGGAATTTTTGAAAGGGTTGTAAAAGAGGATACATTTATAAAGCAATTGTTAAGTTTGATGAAAATTGGTTGAAAGATTACAAAAAATAAAAAATAAACCAGTAAAAATCGCCATTTTTCGCTATTTACGCGGGTTTTCACTATATGGGTGGACTCAATTATCAAGTTAAATGATTGTTAAACAATCAAATTATTGTTGGCTACAATTGAGTGAAGTTTGTATTAGATTGCTTCAAAATTGAGGGAGATTTTAGTTTAAAATTTGTGTTGAAATCAATTTTTCGTCTTACGCGGCTTTTCGCTAAGGGCAGTGGCGTAGAAATACAAATGAGGTATCGTTGAGCTCGTCATTATGTAAATACCGAGTTTGAACGAAACAGGATGAAAAAAGTGGAAATATCCATTTTTGATCGGCTTTATGGATGATTGATTTTTAAAAAATTATCGATTTTTTACGCTAAGAACCTATCTCTTACATTGTATAATGTATGTGTCAAGTTTGGTCAAGATCGCTTGGATGGTGGATCTCAAGTGAAAACGTATCACACAGACAAACAGGCACACAGACATCCTCTGTTTTATACATATATATATATATATATATATATATATATATATATATATATATAGATAGATAGATAGATAGATAGATAGATAGATAGATCACTTTTCTGATTCATAAATTGTATAAAGCTTAGAACTTGTCGATAACTACTTCTCAAGAATTGTAGGCTAGTCCGGTGATTGCTTTTGGTAAGAGAAAACTTTTATGCATGATTTTGTAGATTTTTCATTCAGTATCTCCATCATCACTTTCTGGAACACAGTGACACTCCGTCTCGTTATATACATAATTCTTAGGCGTCACTTTTGTTTTATTGGAATATATCTTTTCCTCTTTGCTACTATGTGGACATTAAATGGATATGTGCCTAGCTAAATTATCTTTAAAAAAAAAGTTCAGTGAAGTCTTCAGCCGCCTTTGTCTCATCGAAGGAATATATTTCTTCTCATACTGCCTACAGGGTGACCGCTGGTTCAATTGAGTCGTTCTTCCAACAGCCAACTGTCGGGAATAATGACACTGATCGAAGCACTTAATGTCCATTGTTTGGCCCTCACAAAGCGAGTGATGAGCTTGGTTGGTTGGAACAGAGCGGTGAAGGTTGAAGTGGAAAGAACGGTTTCGTGGGATTATTGTCTGCAAACACAAATGGAACAGTCATTATCACCGGTCTTTAGGGACAAGTGGCGAGAATGAGACCGAACGAGGGACACAACTTAAGGGCCAGAACGGAAGATTATGGGACGACCTGCCTCCATTGCACTAAGCACGTGATTCGAGGCCAAGTGCAATTTTCAATTGTCTAGCTCCCTCTTATTTGGTGGCTCCAAATGACGTGATTAGGGAAATGTAAAGGGAAAAGGGCGAATTTTACGACTGGCAATATGGCGGAAATAATAGGGGGATAAAAAAAAAGCATGTAAAAGAAGAGAACCTTCTGCTGTTAGCATCTCAAGTACGATGGGACGTGCAACGAAACAAGGACGAAACATTTGAGAACAATGGGAAGATTTCGATGAATGAATATAAAACCTGGATTGCAAAAGCAATGTTGTCATCGAAGGCTTAGTTGATGTCTTGGATATTAGTGTCAAAGGCTAACCGAACTACATATAATTAAATGAACAAACTAGCTATCCGCACACACACACATACAAACATATATATATAGAGAGAGAAAGAGAGAGAGAGAGGGAGAGAGACAGACAGACAGAGAGAGTCAGAGAAAAAGACAGTGAAGAGATTAATAAAAAAGTTTAATAATTTATCTTCCGTGCATTAGGGGTAAGATACATTTCTTAACAGATATTTTATCTATTTTCTTTTTAAAATACGTTGTATGTCAAGTTGTAAATTCGATCTTAAATTTAATAATCTCTCTCACTCTCTCTCACTCTCTCTCTCTCTCTCTCTCTCTCTCTCTATATATATATATATATATATATATATATATATATATATGTATGTATAAAATATAAAGTTCATAATTTTTTAATTTTTTTAATATAAAGCCTTAGGAAATCAACTGACCGAAATTGTCTGAAGATAACGAAAGGTTGTATCGGCTGATTATATATATATATATATATATATATATATATATATATATATATATATATATATATATATACAGAGAGTGAGAGAGAGAGAGAAAGAGAGAGAGAGAGTCCGCTTAAAAAAATCTTGTATAGATATTGTAGTACTAAATTTATTCAGACTTCAAGAGATTAATACAAGTTACTCTTGGACTCTACAATCGCAAGTGATGATCAAAATGGTGGCTTTTAGCTTCCAGACATTTATTAGTACGGCCAAGTATTGTTTGGGCAGCGTTGTCCAAAATGTCCAGTGAGATTGCTGCAGATGCATTTTCAATTTCTTTTCTAAGAGCCGCCAAGGTAATCAGTTTTCTGAGATACAAAACATCCTTTGGGCTTCCCCCGTATGTAAAAGTCTAAAAACTACAAAAGACAAGTTTTTTCCTTTCCTGAAGTGCGTATACATTTTGGGGGCGGACTCTGTATATATATATATATATATATATATATATATATATATATATATATATATATATATATATGTGTGTGTGTGTGCATTTAATATATATATATATTTTTTAACTATGTATTGATTATTAAATAATCTATACATAGAAAAATATATATTTCTATGTATAGATTATTAAATATGTTTACATTATCGAGTATAAATTATTAAATAGTATTTAATAATCTATACATAGTTATATATATATATATATATATAACTATGTATAGATTATTAAATTATTAAATATGAGGGAGAAAGAAAGAGAAAGTAAGAGGTATATTTGATGCCTGTACATATATCGGCATATATACAAGATGTGATGAAATATTCTCTTGACGACAAAAAATGCTGGTCAGATATTGGAAAGTGGGGTGAGTCAATACCAAGCGTTGATCCAAGCCTTGCGAGTGAAATTTCGGTAGATGGAGCTGTTTAGAAGTTATAAGTCATCATGACTGAGTGTTTGAGGTAATTGGCTTATAACTTATACCAACAGTACAATAAAACTGTTGATTGAAACAGTTTTTCAATATAGTCTCCAACAATGGTCATATTTATTCGTGACACTCTTTAATTCGTGGATTGACCGCTGTGCATGGCGGCCCTGTTAAGTGGCTTGTCATGCACAGCGCTGCTATATTCTCATCTACTGTTAGCTTTCCTTAAACGGTCCACAAGCGTCGATGAATGTCAGTGGGAGCAAGTTCATTTTTAAAAGTTTATACACTTGCGCTTTATACGCACTTTCATGTCAGACGCTATTTTGCCAAACTGCAATATATAAGACACATGGCACAGTGGATAAAGGCGTTGGTTAGATCCAGTGGCAGGACCCAAAGAGTGTGAGTTCAATCCCTGGTTCAGGCGGTGGAGAACTTGGAGAGGGGTCTTAACAGGAGATAAATGATAACTGACATCCATTAGACATGGCATGTGGAACTAGAACAGTCTACCCCAGCGAGCGAAATAAAGGGTTCAGTTCAACATTCCAACCACCTGAAGAATGTCGGAGCGTACAACGGCCGAAACTAAATTAAATATGGCAGCAAAGATGAGGATGATAGTCCGAACATTGTAAATAGTGCAATATTTAAAGCTTAAAATTGCGATGTCCATTCAGGACGTATGGGATTATGTATGCAAACTACCATGAATTCTATGGTTTGAAATTCAGTGTAGTTCTCCGAGACTGACCGCTACCGAAGGCTAGAGAGCCCAGTATAACCTGCTAGTTAACTCATAGTTGAGGTGGATGAGGTGGATTCTTCCCTTTCCAAACGGTATTAGTTGTTTACGTTCAGATACGTTTCCTGGGCGGAAATGATCGATCGAGAAAAATCATCGTGTGTTTATAAACAGTAATATATATAACGCTTATAGTCGTGGCAAATGGAATCGTCGAATGGAGTTCAAATCTCCACGTAATCTGAAAGAAAACTCTGAATTCAAACTAGCCTGGAGAGGGTTGGGCTCCGTCAGGATATCTTGCCCAAGACACGCCACTTCTACTGCGGCTGTCCATGTGATACCCCTACGATTCTAATGAATTACAGGATCCTTGATATATATATATATATATGTATATAATATATATATATATAGCCGGAAGGTTCAAGTCTTTTGATCACCGTCCTCCTCGCTTGTGATACAACAAATCTCGAACTAATGAAGTTTTGCGTTTCTTTCATTCGAAGCCTAATTTAGGAAACGCTTTTAATTTAATTACGATAAGCCACCAAATTTCCCCAAATTACGAATTGGCACTTTTAATTTGAGTAAACAGTAGATTAATTACCCTAACGGTTTTTAACGCCCTTAAAGGCGGAACCAATGATGATGAAATTCTGTTCGGCGCATAAAAATCTACAGGGAAAGATCAAAGTTACATTACAAAGATGTGCATGGTGGTGTAATGTATACCGGCTCCGCAATGAGAAATCGGGGGACCGAGTTCGAATTGTAGTCAAGATCGTTACATTCATTTAGGCTCAAATACCCTGTGGAAAAGTATGAATCAATGTCTTTTCCCTCCAGCTATGGGTTGGATTGCAGGGCATGTTGCGCCTTTAGCTCATCTGTCATCGAAAAACTATATTGAATCCTTTGCTAGCGCAACTGCTAAGAAAGTTGGTTCATTGTGTCGTACAATACAATTTTTTCTCTCTAGAATCTGTCTTACATAAATATAAGTCTACCATTCGTTCACGATCAGAATATTGCTGCCACATATGGTCCGGTGCGCTTACTATTTACCTTGAGCTCCTTGATAAAATCCAAAGAATCAGCAGTGTTATTGTTCCTGATCTGGCAGCTCAGCTTCAGTCATTTTCCCACCGTCGTAAGCTTGCCACTCTGTGTCTTTTTCTAGAAATACTTTCGTTCGGATGTGCTCTTCGCTATGGTACCTAGTATTTTTTTAAAATTTAAGCGCAGTACTAGACTGGCGTCGAGATCACATCAATTTACAGTTGAGCTGGCGAGATGTAACTGCAAATTCTGTGCTAACAGTTTATTTTCTCAGAATTCTCGCTTATAGAACTCCCTTTAAGCGCCATGATTTCCAGCCAGATTTAATCTTGAAAAAATTAATTGCAATATCAATCGTTATCTACTGCCATCCTGATTAATCTTTCCTCTTCCCGATCATTATTAATGTTTCTTTTCCTAATTCTTCCACACCCTGTAACTCATTACTAACTTGCATGTGGTGTAACCGATTAAAAAAAAAAGAGGTATATAGCCTTGGTTGGTAACCAGTATACCACAGAAAGAATTGGCAACCCACCTCCCGAGATGCCTTGAGCCAGCATAGAAGAGTAGGCTCATAAAATTAACACGAGAATAATATCTCATGTTGATGCGATTTTGAAGGCATCTTTGTCTATCCCAATGAGACTTCGGATTTCGGTGTCACATTTTCCGTCCTCTATTGAAACATTTTCATAGATATTTAAAGTTTGGTAGTTGCTAGTATGTACTATCAGTGTAACTAAGTTTGGTTACGAATAGAACGGCTCACAGATACACAGTAAATGTGTTCTCTCCCGCCCCTTGCTCCACGCAAAGACTCCTCCATTTGCCCTCCCACACACACAAGAGAGCTCACACCATCTTACCTGCTGATGGTGTAAAGATAATAAAAATTAACGAGGAAAAATATTTCTTCTTCCCCGCCAACAAGTATTTCATACGATAAGATTTTTTTTCTGTGAATTATCTTAATAGTCCTAAATGGTCCCTAGTCACTTGGTTTGTCTACAATCGAGGCTGTATGTTTTTTTATTTTGGGGGCGAGGTAAGATTCGAAAAAAGCGGGAAAACGGACAAATAGAAAGAACTGAAAAAAAAAGATAGGCGCAAACAGAGGTTTAATGACGAGAAATGGAGTGAAAAAAAAGTAAAAGCGTGATACTATATTGGCAACTAGGTCTTACTGTTACTAGGTCTTACTGTTACTAGGTCTCACTGTTACTAGGTCTCACTGTTACTAGGTCTTACTGTTACTAGGTCTTACTGTTAAGTGGAACTCATGCCAAGTGGATCCATCACTAAAGATGCTGGTAAAATGGTCAGTAACTTCTGCCTCTCCAGAAAGAACCTTACAACTCATGCCACGTTCTGTTTTTTCAAGAGTCATATCGAAACATAAATGGAGTATTGTTGCCATATTTGGATGCTCAAATATCACTTTCTAGCCACTGTTATTTACCTTGAGCGCCTTGATAAAATCCAAAGAAGAATCAACAATAGTTCAAAAGCGTTTATGTTTACGCGGCCTTGTGGGTGATGAATTATTTTCAACCCCTTTCTCACATACAAAATATCGCAAGCCTATTGCTATGTCCATTGCAAATGTTCAGACGAGCTAGATTCCTTAGTTCCACAAGTTCAGACCCTTAGAGCTAGGATCTATCATGCCACTTACGCAGGGTCGAATCGTCCCCACTTCCTTCATATTCCCTTAGCAAGGAAGAAGTTCCTGTCAGACAGGTTCTTCCCCAAAATTGCCACGTTGTGGAACAAACGCCCGAGACGATGTTTCCTCGATCACTACAATCTTAAACACTTCGAGTCTTGGGTCAACCGTTATGTATCTTCAATCTGTCCTGTGAGTATCAAATTTTCCAAGCCCTCTTTCCACATTATGTACCCTAGAAATGTCAACTGTCTCTTTCTGGTATTAAGAGTAAGTGTCTTTTTGTTTCCATTTTCTCTAAAACTTCGTCCTTGTTCATTGGATTGAAGCACCTAAACGTTTTCAATGCTACCGTTTCAAGAAACTGTCTTTCGAGCAGTTAAGATTTAAGTGGCAATAATATATACTTGTTACGAAGATTGTAGCGATAAACTGTTTGATGTAATGGACGCAAGAGGCGATTAAGGTTGCTGATTGGGAAAGAAAGAAAGAAAGAAGGCAATAAAGGAGTTGGCAAGGGTGTAAGAAAGGAAAAGCAAAAGTGATGAAAAAGGAATAAAAAAAACGGGAAAAGGGAAGATGAAATAAATATTAAAAATAAAGTAGACAAAACTTTTGCTATATTTTTGATCGGGCGCTGCATACTACTTGCTGTAGATCAACGAGTAAAGAACTAAAAATTTAGGTTTGGTTTGATTTGTTTTACGGTATATCAACCTCAATGGGTTAATTAATGCCGACAAAATTTTATTGCTGGGAATACTCTTTTCAAAAGTGTATTGGTGGTAATATTTTTTCCAAAAATGTTTCGATGGTATTAAAACCTATTTTTATGGGAACACCAGCAATTAAGAGGTGGTTCAACGCTCCTCAAAACTTCCTGATCAGAGCCCTTGCTGTTTGATGCAGTTTATCGTCTTACCCAGGATGCTAAAAATTTCGGATGAAAGTAAATAATTCTAAAATTTAATAATAATGGTTGAAAAATACTTCATCTAATAAAAGTGTACATGTTAGATAAAGTAGTCAAAAAACTTTGACAATTATTCATCAAATATATTTTATTTGTGATCGTGTGCTGTATACTCACTACCGTAGATCGACGGCCTGAGTAAAAATGCAAGGAAAAGCAACTAAAAGTTGGTGAAAGCTAATACTAGTCAAAATGAATAATAATGGTAAATAATTACTCATCTTATATTCATTAATTCTGATACTGCGCTGTCTGTTTACTGCAGTAGATTGCCGGCCTGAGTAAATATTACGATAAAATGAAACTAAAAAATTAAAATGAAAGTAAATAGTAGTCAAAATTATTAATAATTATTAAATCTAAGTAAAAAAAAAATCACAGGAAAAAGAAACACGACAATGTTTCTGCGTTGTTCTTAAATAAACATTTTTTTAATCTCTGCCCCTAACCCTGAAAACAGCCTATTTAGTGGAAATCTCGAAACTCAGTGCTGATGTGGATCAACAATACTTGGATTTAATGAAAAATAATTTTTACGCTTCCTACCATGGAAATTATTGACAGTAATAAACGTGATTCAAAAATCTGCTACAATGGCTATAACAAACATGTCATTCGCAAAAAAGAAAAAAAAAAAAAAATTGTGACTTTTTCATTGTGACTTTTTTTTTTTCCTAGCCAAAATTGTGACTTTTTTCTATGACTTTTTTCCGTATGCTGAGTGTATGACATGGAAACGCTTGTTGGGTTATGCAATAATCAGCCCCTGAGAAGACGTCGGGAAAAGGTTAAGGCTACCTGTTTTGTTTCAATTTTCTTGTTTGTTTGTTTTTTTTTGTTGCTACTTGAGTTCATTGTCTCAACTTTTGCGCGCGTTAAATCTGGGTTGGGTTAAATAAATTTGGCACGTTCTTCAGTAGAATTCGAAGAAAGACTCAAACGCAAAATAAAAGGCAGGAAACGTTGATGATTAAACAATGATTGTGAGTGAAATCCAGACATTCTTTCCAGAGATAAAGTCTGATTGAGAGAATCGATTTTTTTTTTATTTAAACCCAAGAGAAAGTACGACTTATCGATTATTCACTGAATGTTTCTATTTTTATTATTTCTTTTTTGTAAATCTTTGGAGACGGGCAATGTCTATCTTTGTCAACTGAACAGAAGTCAAAGAAAGAAATATTGCTGTCAAACAGTAAATAAAAATTAAAAAAAGACGAAAAAACATGACCGGTTATCGTTCCTTAAGAATAAAAAAGGTGTCCACGATGATTAAAATACGGTGTGGGTGGGTGGGTAACACACACACGCACACGCACACACACACACACGCGCGCACACACACACACACATAATCATCAATATCATCATCAGTCCTACGACTGCTTCAATCGTGGGAGGACCTCTGAAGGTAGAAGAAAAAAAAGAAAACATTTAGATTTCTGTCGAGCCGACATAGTGTTGCTTTTTTATTTTTCTTACTCATGATACTTTCAGTGGGCTTTCAAATAGGTTGGCGGCACCCATCTCCTCTCTAATATATATATATATATATATATATATATATATATATATATATATATATATATATGTGTGTGTGTGTGTGTGTGTGTGTGTGTGTGTGTGTGTTGTGTTGAATGTCAAAGACAACATAGTCCTGCATATTCTCTTTTGAATTTTCTCATATTTTCTAATGAGACTTTTTATTTGAAAATTATATCGAAATAAATATTGTCCGTAAGATAACCGAGTACTTTCGAACATCATTGTTCATCTTCGGGGTCAAATTTTTTTAACAATGTCTTATATATATGTAGAGTCAAATTTTTTTTTTAAACATATATTATATATCTTACTGTTCTTTATATATATATATATATATATATATATATATATATATATATATATATATATATATATATATATATATATATATATATATATATATATAGAACAGTAAGATATATAATTCGGTATTCTTATTGATATTTTTACAAAACAGTGCTCAATGTAAATTTACAGAGCATAAATATTTTAAATTAACTGATTTAAAATATTTTAAATCAGTTCATCGCAATTTATTATTTTATTATTCAGAGTGAACACTGAGGTCAACACTGAGTAGCTGAATTCAGTGGCCACTCTTATATTTACACGTACTCTATCCCTAGCATTGAGCCATTTTCCCCATAAATATAGAATACATTAAAACAATATTTTTATCGTATGAATATGGGCGCGTAACCGGATGGTTAGAATGTTTGCTTTTTTGACAATGAAACCCGGGTTCGAATCTTAATATAGTCGATTTGTCAACTTTTTGATTTTATTGGACTGAGGAGCCGATTTCACCTTTGGAAAGTGCATGAAAGCCATACCACGGTTGGACCCAAGACTTGTATGTGAAATTGGATAGACAGATATGATCGTCAGTGGTTATATTAGCACGAAGTCGCAAGTCATCGTAACCGAGGGTTTCAATACAGAAAATGCAATCAATGTAATTAAACTATTGCTTAAATATTAACATTTTTGACAGTATTGTTGAAATAGTAGACACGGCCGATTCGTATGCGTTCCAAACATGAGACCTGGGATCTAACGTCTCCATTATAGATTTGTCATTCAGGTGAATTCTTAATCACGGGGTGCGGCACTGTTGGAAAGTGCTTGAAAACCTACGGTTGAACCAAGCCGTTTGAGTGAATTTAGGTAGATGGAATATTTCTTCGATTCTTGTATTAGCACGAAGTCATAAGTCATCGTGGCCGAGGATCTACATGTACTAGCCTTGGTCAAATTTTTGATCACGTCAGATGATGTGTTTTTCCTAGAAACTGCAACTAAGGCCCGCTCAGCATAGCCACAGCTGGGCTCCGTGGGTGTGGAACATACACAAATCTGTCTGAACAGGAGTTTGCCACAGGGATTGGTTATCCGCTCTGACAGACAGTCCTACTCGCATACGTTCAGGCAGCCATTACAGCGATATATTTTTATATTTCAGGAACAATATTGGGGAAAAATGTATGACAAAGTAGAATTTTTTTTTTTGCAACGCGTTTCGTCCTTTTGGACTTTATGTCCGTGTGTGCATATGTATATATACATGTTTCATTAAAGACGACAGCCTAGGTATTGCGATTAAGCTTTTTATTTAATTTTTCTTGTGTTCGAAAGTATTTTCTTTTCTAGACACAGAGTGTGTAAAACTGTCCAAATGTGTTGCAATCCCGAGCGCTTTCGGCTATACTTTCAGCCATTATCAAGGATGGCTTTATTTTTTACTTTTTAATTGGATGTATGGGTTGCGTATATGTTTCTAGAGTCGTAGTTAATATTATTGAGTGTTGGCTTTTTCTTTATTATTATTAAGGCTTCCATTATTTTTAATCTTTTTTTAACGTGTGGATGAGGTTAAAACGCTTGAATTTACTACTAGTATGTTTCGGATAGAGTCTGGTAAGCTTGTGTGTGTGTTTAAATAAGTTCTGATGGGGCTGTGGTCGGATAGGTGCAACGTAAGGCGTCTGGATATGCATGTAGTAGTGTGACCGATGTAGTTATTTAGGAATTCGGTTTGATCAGGAACACAGTTCCTTAAGAGACATTTGAACCCATAAGTTCAAATGGTCCTTATTCGAACTCAAGAAAAAATAAATAAAAACCATAATCGTAGTCCCTTGTCTGTGTTATTTAATGAAACATGTATAAATGAGGGAATGTTACATAAATACACAATATATATAAGTGCGTGTATATATATATATATATATATATATATATATATATATATATATATATATATATATATATATGTGTGTGTGTGTGTGTGTGTGTGTGTGTGTGTGTGTGTGTGTGTGTGTGCGCGCGCCAAACAAGATTCAGGCCCAAAAGCAACACCTGTTTTATACAGAGGAAAGGCTGAGGGGACTTAATATATATAGCGGTACCAAGACATTCTCTGAAAGAGCCGAGAATATGAATTTGCTGTAGAATGAGGCACGAGATAATGCAGCGAAAAAGAAATAGTATAAGAAACATGTGAAACAGGATCCGTATTGAAACAAGTACAGTAAAGACGCAAAAGAAAGAAATTAGCTCAGAATGTTTGGTGAGATTATATCAGAAAGATCAACTTGACGAAAAATGAGAAGCAATCGAAAAAAAACTAGAGACGGGCAGATTGTATTGTGTAAAGATCTAGCGTATATTATTTTCATGTGGACTTGGATTTGGAAGATTTCACTAGAAAATGGAGTAAAAAATAAATTCTGTTCAAGCGTTTGTGATAGTGTGCTTTCATTCTTGTCTAAATTAAGAACAGCATAAAAATAGCCATCTTGCTGATCAAGTCGTCAGATAAAATATCTCTTTTCTAAAACACGAGATGGTGGATTAGGAGTAAGCGATCTCAAAAATCGGGTCAGTTGAGAAAATATAAATAGTAAATAATCAAGTTTCAGTTATTGAAATTACATAGAATCACAAAGTTTAAACTTTGTACACACAGACGCACACAGACAGGTGTAAAAAGTCACTAACACTACCACCGATGCGTAATTCTATAGCGTGAGGAAACATTTTAGATATAAATGAACATACTCACGCACTCATAATTCATTGATAAGCATTTCTACTTCTCTGTATTTCCTTTTTTTTTTCTGATGCACACACACTAATGTAAATATGTATCTGCATACACAGATATTCAAAAAGTCAGTGGTGTAATGTGCCATTCAGTACAGCAGAGAATATAAAATGCGTATCATTCAATATAGAAATAAGACTAAGGAATAATAGCGGATTAAATATTAGAAATTGCTTAAATATTACTTTGTTTACAGTTCGGGAACGAAAATAAATTTAGCACGTATAGACCTTGAAATATCCCAACAAGAGATGTGAATTTCATGAATGGGCCTTTCTTTGCTGTGATAGCTTCTCGTAGCTAAATTGGTTAAGGTACGCTTGGCTTGAAAGTGGTTTCCCTGATGAAAAATAGGTTCGACACCTGTCCGAGGTGGGGGCACATTTTCTTTAGTCTTTTCTTATCGATCTTCACATTACACCGATGGAAAAATACAAGCAATTTGCTCACTAAATTTAGCGTTATATATATATATAAACTATAGTTAAAAAGTTTGAGGCCACCACTGGTAAGGTTTTAATTTGGACCAGCAAGTAGTTGTTTTATACTTTAAATAAAAGACATTTATTATATATGGTTAAACAAATTGAGACATGACTTTTGTTAGAAATTTTATTAAGACAAAAAGAATAAAATCATTTTATGATTAAATTTTGCTCACGTCAAAATATCCTTCTTTAGCCTTGATTACTGAAGCACAACATTTTGACATTAATTGCAAAAAGCTCTCAAAGTATAACTTTGATAATTGATTCCATTCTTTTTTCAATGAGATCTTTGTCAATTTCTGGATGAAAAGGTTTCACTCTTCTGTCAAGTTCATCTCATTATAATTCTGGGGGTGGCTTCAAACATTTGAAGTGTAATATATATATATATATACATATATATATATACATATATATATATACATATATATATATATATATATATATATATATATATGTATGTATGTATGTATGATAAAAATATAGTTTAAGGTATGGTATGTTTATGTGTTAAAGTGCTCAATATTAGGGAATATTTTGTAATCAAAACGTTGGAGATGGCAATGAGGAACTATTTAACTATCTTCTCCAAGAACAATCATGGCAATGCTGTTTTCGGTCTTTAAAGCGCCACAATAATAATAATAATAATAATAATAATAATAATAATAATAACAATTGTAAAATACTCACGTTGAGGTATCCACGCTATTGATATCGACGTAAAGATCGAGGAATTTTCCCCCTAATAAATATCCAAAGGCAGGTCCTATGATTGCCATGGTGTAAAAAACTCCTGAAAAAAAAATAAATGCAGAAATACATGAGAAAAATCCTGATATTTATTCTTCTATCACACACACACACACACACACACACACACACACACACACACACACACACACACACACACAACACACACACACACAGATGTGTACAGAAGTTGACTTTGTTTTGACATGTTTCGCCGATGACCCGGCGTCACTAGACAGTAACAATAGTAATAAACAGAATAAAGAGAATAAACAGAAATACGAAATACCCTGGTTGTATACTAAATCGTGCAGGACTCACACGTTGCATTTTCAATGCATCTTTTCATTAAAAAGGTGTATAGGCATCTATAAATACAATACGAAGTGATTTAAGCATACTTCCATACTCATAAAAATATACTCTTGTGTATTTCCAGTAGAACGCATGACCATCATATACTGGTGAAAAGAAAAAACGCGTATAACCGTACACGCAAGCGCGTTTTGGTTTGTTCAATTCCAACTTTCGGTCATACCTCACTTTATTCTCATTACATATACGATGTAGAAAAACAAAATTATTAAAAATTTGACTACTTCTTTCTAAAGAGAGAGAGAGAGAGAGAGAGAGATAGAAAGAGTTTTACACTATCATACATTCTTTTTAATTCATTCGAAAAAAAGTCCTTACGTGATTAGGGCAATAGTGTTAGAGATTGCTTACAGGAAGTTAAAAGATAATAACAGCATCGTCATAATATGACGACGGCGCTCACATCTAAATGTCCCTTTCATTGTGACATAATTATTTTAAAAGGTTAAGCGTTAATGTGTTTAGTTTTCCGTGTTTAAACTTTAATTATCCAATTAAGGCCCGAGTTTGTGCAGAATTAATATAGTACACAAGTTTCTTGGTGTTTCTATAGCTGGTGATGTTTATCGCCTGTCATGTCGGAATAGTCGTGCATGTGACAATCCTCATCATTCGACCGTAGTCGGGATCATGGAACCAACTTGAACGATCCTTATAGTATGTGCTACGCCACGGCTACATACAGTTTAAAACTCAGAGTTACTTTCTCCTAGAACCTAAGTCTGCCCTGCTATTTATCCATAGCTGGAGGGATAAGAGGAGCACGTAAGTGAATGTAGTTCGAACTCGGCTCTCCGATTCCTCAATCCAAGCCGCTATCTATTACTCCACCGTGAGTTCACTTTCTAACTGATCTTTCTTAGTCTATTGTCTATACCAACTTATTCTATTTATCTAGATAACATTGTTCATCTCTCTCTCTCTCTCTCTCTCTCTCTCTCTCTCTCTCTCTCTCTCTCTCTCTCTCTCTCTCACGTCTGTTTCTCTAAAGGCAATCATCCCAGCACAAGAGTCAGGAAATTTGAATCTACCTGGACGCTCCAAAGATTTACCTCTATAATAGAGGAATTAACTTATCAGTGGAGACTGATGGAGAGTTCCATCTATACCAGTAGAGAAAGACTTGGCTGTCAAATAGTTTAGGGTAGCTTGGTTAATTTAATGATATTTGTGTGCTTCGAAAGCATTGCTTTAAGCGCACTACTAGATTGGCAACTAGGTCTCACGGTTTTACTGTTGAACTAGCAAGATGCAACCGTATGTTTTATTCTTATAGTTTCTTTACTCGCACTTCCGATTTTTTGATTCTCTGACTCCTACATTCTTCAAAAATTTAAATGCGACCCCAATCGTCATTTCTTTCTCTCCCTGGAGCCTGTTCTTTCCATAGAAGCTACAACAGATACCGAAAGTACAATCACACTGTTATCCTTTCTCCTCACTTCTCCTCACTTCTCCTCACTTCTCCTCATTAAAATCTTCTCATTCTCTTTCACTTCCCACAACCACTCGCATCCTAGTGTCATTATCACCTTGCTTGGGGTGAAATGATTAAAAACAAAGAAGATATAGAAACACATTTGGAGTTACTCAAAGTCAAATGAAAGTCTAAGAGGACAAAAATAACAGTGCATTAACAAAAATGTATACACAGGCCCGGTTTACATTTAGACATCTGTCTATATCTCTGAGATGATGTATTATGATTATTTACATTATTCGGACCGTTATCCTCATCTTGATTGCCATATTCTCAAGCAGACGTGGCCCAGTGGATAAAGATGTTGGTTAGATCCAGTGACTAGCATCTAGTGATATAATGGCTGTCTATATCTCTGAGATGAGGTATTATGACTATTTACATTATTTACATTATTCGGACTGTTATCCTCATCTTCATTGCCATATTCACAAGGACATATGCCCCAGTGGATAAAGCCGTTGGTTAGATCCAGTGACTAGCTTCTAGTGATATAAAGGCTGTCTATATCTCTGAGATGAGGTATTATGATTGTTTATATTATTTACATTATTCGGACTGTTATCCTCATCTTCATTGCCATATTCACAAGGACATATGCCCCAGTGGATAAAGCCGTTGGTTAGATCCAGTGACTAGCTTCTAGTGATATAAAGGCTGTCTATATCTCTGAGATGAGGTATTATGATTATTTATATTATTTACATTATTCGGACTGTTATCCTCATCTTCATTGCCATATTCACAAGGACATATGCCCCAGTGGATAAAGCCGTTGGTTAGATCCAGTGACTAGCTTCTAGTGATATAATGGCTGTCTATATCTCTGAGACGAGGTATTATGATTATGTACATTATTCGTACTGTTATCCTCACCTTCATTGCCATATTCACAACGTTTCGGTCGTTGTACGCTCCGGCCTTCTTCAAGTGATTGGAATTTCGAACCGAAGCCTTTATTTCATCCGCCGGTTTGAATTGTTCTAGTTCCACGTGCAATGTCTCTTCCAGATGTCTCACTTTTTTCCCTTTAACTCAACTCGTCATGTTTTGGTTCACCGCTGCTGTGGCCTGATATTGAACTCACAACTCTTCGGGTCTAGTCACTGGATCTAACCAACGTCTTTATCCACTGGGCCATGTGTCCTTGAGAAATTCCAATCCCCTGAATAAGGCCGGAGCGTATAACGGCCGAAATGTTGTGAATATGGCAGTCAAGATGAGGATAACAGTCCGAATAATGTAAATAATGCGAGTTACACTTAAACGTTGAACGGATATATACCCGACAAGAATCCACCAGGAAGATATTCACGTTTCCTCTTCATGGGTCGAGGGTGTCCTATTCTGAATTTCGCAGAAAATAAAGAGAAATAAGAATCTATGTACGAGCGTTGCACCAAGATGTCTCCTATTTTATTATGTCAGGTCACAACGTCAGAAGCAGGTGTTGTTTGATGACAGTATTTGCATTATTTACATTGTTCGGACTGTTCTCCTCATCTTTATTGTCATATTCACGACGTTTCAGCCGTTGTACGTTCCGTTTCGCTCGTTGTACGTTCCGTTTCGCTCGTTGTTACGCTTCTTCAGGTGATTGGAATTTCAAACTTTATTTCGTCTACCTGACGGGGTAGATTGTTCTATTTCCACGTGCCATATCTCTTCCGGGTGTCTCAGTCATCTCCCTTTACCTCAACTCTCCACGTCTTTTTTTATTTTTATAATATTTCATCTCAGGAATAGAGACATGAGAGTAGAGGTTGAAAAGTCTTGCTAAGATGGCCAATGAGCGGCAGTCTGGCAAAATGGAATCTGATATTAAAAGTAGCGTATAGAGCAGGAGAGTGTCATTGAATTCTTCCATCCAGAAAAATTAGCTCCTTTTGACGGTCATCGACGCTTGCTGCACATTGTGAAAACCAAACAGCCGATGTGAGCACAGTTAGGTGGTGCATAACGCAGTGGCGACAGTGATGTGTGTGACAAGGTAGGTTCCAGGTAGCCCTTCACTTTCTCTGGCCAATTAAGGTAACAATGTGGAAAATAGTGTTTTTTCTAGCCGAAAACCTACTCACTCCAACGGTGTGGATAGACTTAAGGCATCTGTTCTAGTTTCTATGGAAATAAACAGGAAGCGGCAAGTGTATTAAAAGTTTTGTAACTTCTTTTTACATTGAATAATCAGCGCCTTGTTAATTTTGTTAATTAAGCGGAATGTTGCACACTGCCTTTCCAAAAGAGTTGAATATTGAACAGATCATCCCAATTGAGCAAACGGTCACTCACTACCTTCCCAATTAAGCAGAAGGTTACACATTGCCTTCCCAATTGAACGCAAGGTTGCTCTCTGCCTTCCCAATTGAGCAGAAGGTTGCAGACTACCTTCCTAATTAAGCGGAAGCTTGCGCACTGCCTTCCCAATTGAGCGTAAGGTTGCTCTATGCGTTCCCAATTGAACAGAAGGTTGCAGACTGCCTTCCCAATTAAGTGGAAGGTTGCACACTGTCTTCCCAATTAAGTGGTAGGTTGCACACTGCTTTCCCAATTAAGCGGAAGCTTGCGCACTTCCTTCCCAATTAAGCGGAAGCTTGCTCTCTGCCTTCCCAATTGAGCAGAAGGTTGCATACTGTCTTCCTAATTAAGCAGAAGGCTGCTAACTGCCTTCCCAATTCATCGGAAGATTGCTCACTGCCTTCCCAATTAAGTGGACGGTTGCACTCTGCCTTCCCAATTAAGTGAATCCCAATTTACCTTGAATTTTGCAAACTGCCTTTCCTATTAAGTGGAATATGGTGCAGTGCCTTACCAACTTAGCAGATTATTGAACAGCAATTTTTAATAATATTCCTCATCACGTAACCATCCGATTCTTTTACCCAACATCTTGGGAGAAAAGTGGTAGATTTAAAGGTGTGTGAATTCGCAAACTGTTGACTTATCTGGTAACCCTTTATACACATTATCTGTTGCATTGATAAAAAGTATTGGGTTTCCTTTCTTCCTCTGGAGTCAAACACGGTCTACACTTCATACATTCAAACCCATTTTACTAAGGTTAGTTTAATCCTAAATAAACTACAAAGATAGGATATCTAACAAGGATCTAACCCAGTGCAGTGGTCATTACAAGCAAAGCTAGCTTCGAATTACTCTCGCAGTCAACTTGATAGTTTTTGACGCGCTTATTTTTTTCTTTTTAATAAAGATATCTAATATCTATAACCGACTCAGGAGGGACATTTAGGAGCCTAAAAGTTTTTCGACACACATCATTGAAGAAAGTGCCAAGTATTTACAAGTATGCTATATTGCCTTTTACTTATCATTCCTTCGACCACTAAGGCGTCTCTGTTACGATCTAAGTGAAGTGCGTACCTCTTGACGACAGCTGATCGACTATCAGCATTGGCATCTAAAACATTCAGACAACATGATGCCAGCTCATGCTTAAGGAAAATGTTCCCGTTATCATTATAAATGTGTTAGGGCAAAGCAATATTTCTTGGAATCTCTATCCGCTTTCTTTTCGTTATTAGAAAGACTAAACGAAACAGAAAGGTTGAATAAATCAACAATTCTTTACAGCCTAACGTTATACCTACTTTTTATCCTAGTAATGTTACCTATTATTTATACATATATTTTTAGAAGCAAGAACACGCATTCCATCAGTGAATTTCTAGTGAACTATCCTGACCTGGCATCTCGGCTTCAGTCAATTTCTCACCGACGTGACATAGCTTCCCTGTGTCTTTTCTACAAATATTTTTATAGTAACTGTTCTGATGGACTTTTCTCCTTAGTGCCTCGACTGCTTGAATTTAAGCGTGCTACTAGAATGGCAATTAGGTCTCACCATTTTACCGTTGAACTAGCTAGAAGTGACCGACTGTTTTACTCTTGTAGTTTCTTTTCTCACACTTCTCGCCTGTGTAATTCCCTTCCAATTTCTTACTCCTCTGACACCAACAATCTTCAAACATTTAAATGCAAATTAAATCGACATCTATCTTCCTGAAACCTGTTCCTTTATTGACATTTCTTCGGACTTCTCCTCACTAAGGTCAACAGATTATATTTCACACCCTGTAGTCCCTTGCGTTCGAGTGTCATTATCGCATTGCTTGGAATGAAATTATTTAAAAAATATTAAGTTCAGCCGAAAAATATCTTCTGTAACATTTACCGAGACGCAACAACTAATCGCCAAGGTTACGGTTCTTACAGTGCTCTTTGTATATGCTCTCAGAATTCATATATATATATATATATATATATATATATATATATATATATATATATATATATATATATAATATTTTTATTTGAAAAATATTTTACATCGCTACATAAAAGTTTCTGTTTCGGGACATAAAATTATCCCAATTATTAGGCGATATTTGGTGACTGTTCTTTCCATTTATTTGTTCATATATATATATATATATATATATATATATATATATATATATATATATATATATATATATATGTATATACTTGGAAAAAAAAAGGACGTCATTTTACATCTAAGGAAGCTTTCAACCAACATTTTTTCAAAGATCAACGTTGGCAAATTGTAAAACAATCAAGGACACAACCATAATAATAAAAGAGGAGGGAATGTTGGAACGCGATTAAAATAATATATATATATTTTTTTAATTGTAAATAATTAAAAAAGGGATAACAAGTTCCACAAGAGTATAAAATAGAAAAAGACACTCACAGTCCCTCCAACAACCGTAAGGACCGCATAAAATGCTCCTTTTGTCTACACAGGCTTGGCTGGTGAAATTTTATAAACACTGCCTGGAGAACTCTGAGATGGTAAACCGAGCGAACACTGTGTAGAATTCAAAACCATGTGAACTGCTTGAGTAGTTTTTAAAGACTGGCTTCGACTACTTGAACGCAAATAGGCGAGAACTTGTTGCGCAATCAGCGTCTCCAACCTCAGATTGGTCCGTCCTATGTTCGCCGCTTCAATCGGCATTAAATTTTTTTTTCTGAAAATAGGACAAACGATCCTTACTAAAGGAAGGGAAACCGTGCGCAACTTAACAGCATTGTAACATGACGCGATGCAAGCTGAAATTCTGTCAGATAATAACTGACATTTCCTATCCAAGCCAAGGTAACTTTAAATAAATAGGGCACTGACTAGGTCCCAAAACCACTGGTTCCTTAAAACGTTTGATTTTACTATCTATAACACGTTTGATGACATTGGTGGGATATCCATTATTTTCAAATATTTTCTGGATACTAACAAGTTCTCCATCGAACAGATTAGGAGAACAGATCATCAATGCACGATGAACCAGGGTCGAGACCAATCTTACGGGACTTGGGAACAAACGAATTCCAACTTGTACATAAGCCTGTAAATGTGGGTTTGCGAAAAACGCTAGTAAAGAAAACCCCATACATACACTTAACAAGAACATCCAAAAAGGGTAGTGTCCCATCATTCTCTAACTCCATAGTAAACTGAAGGCATGAACCCAAAGAATTAAGTTCTGCCAAGAAATGAGTAGCATCACTGGCGGAATCAAAAACTGAGAAAATGTCATCAACATAACTCATGTTAACACAGGTTTTCTGGACCTTGTCAAACAAAAGTTACTCATAATGCCTACGAAAATATTGGTTAAAATAGGGCCCAAAGGACTGCCCAATAGCATCACCATCAGTCTAGACATACATCGTATCATTAAAGCTAAATTCGACTCCTTCTGTAGCCAGACGCATACACTCCAAAAACAGATCTTCATGAATGCTGGCCGCGCCCAAATTACCAAGAATATCAGCACAAATCTGAATGGTCGCAGGAAGTGGGACATTAGTGAACAAAATGACGATGTCAAAAGACCCCAGTTTATTCTCAGAAAAAAGGAAGGAGTCTGAAATATTATAAACTGAAAAAATATCTGAGACCGGCAGGAGTAATTCAGCCAACCATTCGTGTTGCACGGATTCCACCACAGACAAGATAGATCTAAGTGGAACTCCGTTTTTATGTACCTTCGGCAGTCCATACATTCTAGGACGTTGAGACCCTGTAGGTCTAACTCTGCTATAGATGTCCTTCGATATATATATATATATATATATATATATATATATATATATATGTATATATATAATGGACTCTCTTTTCGTCTTCGAACAACCAGACTATCCGCACAAATGGATTGATTATAGTGATGATGAAGGTATGCCCGAAACCACCCACACTTTTCGGAAGAACCGAATACGGATAACTGATGAACATAGTGTGCCACAATGTCTCCAGACAACTATCATCATATTATCCTAGACTGGTTGACAGTTACATCTGTCTTGCCATTTAGCCATAACTGTGGATACGCTGTGATGTAATAAATAGGGTTTCGCTCGGATTGAGAAATCGGAGGGCCGAGTTCGAATTCCAGTTTCGAGTTTGTTATATTAACGTTTGCGCCACTACCCATGGGAAAGCTATGGATACATCTGTATATATATATATATATATATATATATATATATATATATATATATATATATATATATATATATATATTTAAAATTTGTATATTTAGGCAGCAATCCTTCTTTTATGCACCTTTCATTGAATACGACAGACAGATTTAGTTTTTTATACAATTTCTCATGGAATCTAATAATTTTTTTCTTTTCAGATGATAAATTATATAAAAACTGTTTGAATGTTCTTTTTATCCGAGCCCTTAATATATTTAATTCTTGAAAATGGTTAAATGTATAGCCGAAAGCGCTCGGAATAAAAGAACATTTGAACATTTTTTAAATAAATCATCTGAAAACAAAAAAAATATTAGATCGCATGAGAAGTTGTATAAAAAATAAATCAAAGCACGTTGTCTGTCGTATTCAATGAAATGTTCATATATATATATATATATATATATATATATATATATATATATATATATATATGTATATATATATTTATCAATAATGATATATAATTTTGTATAATTTTATATATCAAGAAACAGTATTTATAAAAATATGACAAACTGGAAACTGTTTTTGGGACGCGTTTCATCCGTTGAGATTTCATCGGACTGGGCTTTGTTGACGTTGCTATGTCTACATATGTGCAAGAAATGAGAGATGCTGATAGTTTTTTTTTTTTTAAATATTCATTCGGAAAGTTTTGGGAAAATCGCTACACATTCTCATCAGGCGATTGTAAATTACAGGTGAGTGAACGATATATTGAGATTTCTATCTCATCGTACCTGGATATATATATATATATATATATATATATATATATATATATATATATATATATATATATATATATATATATATATATGTATATATATACACGGACGTGTTAAAAGTTATGGGAGGGGTGTCTAGTATCGTGTAACATGTTCAGCCCGGCCAAGTTGAGCAAGTCGATGTGGCATCGATTCCATAAGTTGTCGGAGGACCTCTGTATTGATAGCTGTATATAGTTCCCTGGTATTTGTGGGTGCAGTATTTTGAATGCAAATAAACCTCTCTAATACATCCCATGCGAACGTGGTAGCGCCCCGAAAGATGATGTCTTCGTCGGAAATCTTCAGAACGTTCCTAAAACTATGCTCGATGAAAGGATGCATTATCCTTTGAGAATACCAAGTGTTGATGAGGTACATAGAGCCCATTAATGGATGCAAAGGCGTGTGAAATAATTCCGCATAGGGGCTACTAATCAATGATCATATATATATATATATATATATATATATATATATATATATATATATATGGTATAATATGACAATTGGAAAAAATCTTAGATTTTGCCGACGCGTTTCGTCTTCCGACTTTTTCAAGGCAAAAATGAAATCGAAATGTCTTTGTTGTTATAGTTACATTAAAAAAAACAAATTTAAAACAATAGACGCTGATGTCTAAGCCTTTTTCTGGTTATCGCAAATTTCCTTTGTACTAATAGATTTTTTTCCATGTCGACAATACAGTTAAATTCCCAGATCAATTCTGTGGACAAGACAAATTTGTATAAAATGACAATTTGTCTTGTCCACATAATTGATCTGGGAATGTAACTATATATATATATATATATATATATATATATATATATATATATATATATATATATATATATATATAAGCGACCCGGATATAAGAGAAACCCGGATATAAGCGATATTTTATCTGGTGCCAAATTCGAGCCTGTGTTAATGTATATATAATAGACCAAACCCGGATATAAGAGACTTCTCCGGTCCCGACAACTCTCTTATATCCGGGTTACACTGTATATATATATATATATATATATATATATATATATATATATATATATATATGTAAAAGAACACAGTATATATATATATATATATATATGTATATGTATATATACATATATATATCTGTGTGTGTGTGGGTGTGTGTGCGTGTGTGTGTGTGTTGAGATATATAATTTGGTTACTTTAACTGAAATTGCATCATGCGCCGCCTTATTGAACCTAACACTTGAAGCTTGAAGATTTACAAGACGTCATTATAATTGTCAATGGTTGCTTGTTGGGCATTTTCTACGCTTTTTAGGAATTCTTTTTGCTATGGTCTTCAACTTTTGATCAACTAGTATTTAACCTAATTTCCCAGTATTCAATTTTTTCTTATTAAATACTAAATAAGTTATTAATTTTTCTTTTTCTTATTTGAATTTTTAGACACTCTACTCAAGTAAGTGATTTAGTCTAACAACGCAAAAGGTATAGTTTTCTTTATTTTCATTGGCCTTAGGATTTAGGCTTCCAGCATATATGCATACATACACACACTCACACACAAACACACACACACACACGCATATATATATATATATATATGTGTGTGTGTGTGTGTGTGTGTGTGTGTGTGTGTGTGTGTGTGTGTGTGTGTGTGTGTAGATTAGAGTATGCAGCTTATATATTATATCATAAACAAGCAATTTATACAAAGAATGAATTAGCAATGTTAATGTGATTAATGGCGAAATCACTTCACTAACATGACTTAATGAGACATTAACTTACTATGAAATTCCTTGAATAATACGATCCTTATATTTGAGTTGTTGTCAGATGGAAGTGTCAAGTACTTTCGACAATTTCAAATTGTCCTCTTCAGGGCGCAATTTTTTTCCCATACACAGGCAAACACTAAGACGAAATATGTGTAGACCGAAAGATATTCTTTTTTTGAAATTATGCTATTTATTGACAGTTGTTTTGGAGTGTGCGATGCCGCGACGTTAGTGTTCTTGCTTAAATCAATCTGAATTTTGTTTGAATTTTGAAAAGTGATAAATTTATGAAATTTTCTTGTTTATATATATATATATATATATATATGAATCTTTTACTGGTTAACGTTTCATTTTTCTTTTCTACTCTTCCGTAAGTCTATACTAATGCCAACAGAGCGAAAGTGAAATTCTTTTACCCCTTTTATTAAAGATAAATTAAAATAGCCGTTCCTTAATTATAGGACCAATGTCCCACATCTTGGACGCCATCATTATTACATATGAAAATCATTCTCTCTTCACTCAAAATATTTTTACAACTGTGTTCTGGCATAAATTAATTTGCGTTCAAGATTTTCGCAGCCGAATTGGCCAGATGTAGTTGTAATTTTATTTTAACTGTTTCTTCTCTTTCTCTTCTCGCTTGTGGAACTCTCTTCCGTCTGCAGGCTTTCCATTCAACTTTAATATGCAAAAATGTAAATGCAATTTCAGTCGCTATCTATTGTCCTCCTGATTACTCTTCCTCTGTTCTCGCTTCTAAGTAAATATCCTGTTTCTAAACTCTTCCACGTCCAGTGATCTCGTGTCTCTGCGGCTTTACTGCCTTGCTTGGGGTGAACTTGATTTTAAAAAAAGAAAAGAAAAGAAAAAATAGGGAAATAAGAAATGCTTGACATTATTTTTCAATAAGTGTCATGTAGTGAGAATTCATCATAGCGATCTCTTTGCCTAACAACTATTCTCAAATGACACTATGAAGTGAAAGGTCAGAGTGCTGTCTAAAATGTCTAATGTTTGAAGAGCCAGCAAGAGTTAAGTTTCGTATCAAGTGACAGAACGAGTATCTGATCGGTGCTGAAAGGTTCTTGGCCCGATCCTCTTCCCAAAATAGGACCAAATGGCCAAGCATCAGAATATTTGAGGAAAATCACTTTCGGTCGGACCCACGACGTTTCAGTTGTCCCTCAGTATTTAACAAGTAGACTGCAGTCAGTAAGGTGATTTATTTGATCCATGAGTCGGGTTATGACACAAGGTCGATTTTTAAAGTGGGGACCCGAGTGTTTCCATTCGCGCCGCCGGTTTTAGCTCGTCTAGTCATAGCCGTGATACCACCTGTGCCAGTGAAGTATGAAGGGCAGTCAATAAGTATTGAAATCATTAATACTGTAAAATAACCTGCGAATCATTGATTCTGAGAAGGCCGTTCGAGTAGAGGCAAAAAAAAAATACACCTACGATAAATTTCGTATCAGTTGGTTATGCGAATCTAAAACATAATTTTTTTTAGGGATATCAGGAAGAAGAAGAAGAGTGAAGAAAGATATGGAACTTGGGAACATAGGATAAATAATACTTAATAGATGCGATATTCGGTTTGTTTAACAGATTTAACAACATTTCAGTCCTTTCTGGTCCATTCAAGGATGAAGTGAATCCCCCGTTTTTATTTATTTTACTCAGTTATATTTTAGTTTTTAAATCTAGAATTTGTTTAGCATGTATCGTAACCTAGAAAAGGTTACTGAATAAGGAATAACCAAAACGGAGGTTGGAAATGAAATGGTAATCTTTATAACATCAACAAAATACTACACTCACCGGCGCCGTAAAGTAGGTAAACTACTGCTAGTGGTGGACGACTTAGACAGCATATTATCACCCCTTACAATAATGTCCAACGTATTTATGAGGATTGGAACATGCCCATTAGTATTCATAGATATGGTATATAACAGTATGTTCCAGATATTTTCTTTTTCCAGTGTAACTCGATTTAGATAGATTTAGTTTTGATATTCAATGTAGCCAATATTTATTCATGCACCCAACTGATCTTTTCTCTCTAACTCTTATGCAACTTTCAGTTATTTTATTCTATATTTTCTACGCATTCTTGTGGTTTCTGCAAAGTAGCACAACCAAAAGTGACGAGATCTACACTGGCAAATATATAAGATTTTCCGTGAGCTATAAATCACACCTACAAACAGCTGTCTGATCCTCATTAAAACACTTCTAGATAACACCATCATTCAGAAGAAATCAAACTGTAAAAGAAGTCTTAAGATAATCGAAGCTCTTTATATTGTAATGGTAATATTAATCGTTGCCTTCTAACGAAACATTTGGCATTCATTGACCGGGCAGTCAGTACTGCGGTCGGTTGAAATATATAAAATCTTACTCTTAAAATAATAAATATAACCAAGGTACCTTCCTTCATCTCTTTAATGATGAAACAACAAAGCTTATACGTGATTACTAAAGGATCTTATTAAAAATAAACAAACACAATATGTCTAAAATGGTTTAATCAGATATGTTTAAATAAAAGTATGTTACCAATATATATATATATATATATATATATATATATATATATATATATATATATATATATCCAGGTAAAATGAGAAAAAATGGAGTTTAATTCAACTGTCCGTGACATTTAATTTTAAAAAGGGCGCAATACAGAGTAGAGCTAAATATTATTTGTTTTAGGATATTAAATAAAAAAAAATCGTTAAAAATCGCTACACAATGGCAATTGTGTTTCAACATTATAAATGTGTCTTCTCAGGCGTTGGTAAACTACTGGAGAGTGAACGATTAATTTAATTTCAAAAGCAAAATACTTCTTCATTTTTCGAGAAAAAATATCAGAATTAAAGATAGGCTTGTGGGCTCTACCGTGATTAACAATCGAATGTGACCTACGCTAAATACAAACTCACAGAAAAATGTTTAATATATATATATATATATATATATATATATATATATATATATATATATATATATATATATATGTGTGTGTGTGTGTGTGTGTGTGTGTGTGTGTGTATGTGAAGAAATATAGCTTTAAGGTGTGCTATATTTATGGGATAAAGTGCTCAATATCAGAGATAGAGCGTATGTAAATGCAAAAGTGAACATTGAAGACAACACTCAGACGCTACAGACTGTTTCATGCTGGACGCATGTGGCCTAACGATTACGGCTAGCATGAAAACAGTCTGTCGCCTCTGAGTGTTGACTTCAATGTTCACTTATCTAAATTATTTAATGATATATATATATATATATGTGCGTGTGTGTGTGTGTGTGATCAAATTAGTTTTCTATCAAAGTGGACCAATTTGATAAACGTTTCTATTTGGTACCTCTACTTCATGAATTTAAACATAGTACTTGATTGACAGCTCGATCACAACATTATAGTTTTGAAATGTCTAAATTTTAACCGTAAGTTCTATTCCAACAGTTTCTTTTCTTGATCCTCTCGCTTACGAAATTCTATTTACGTTTCTTACTTTCCTCTCAACTACGATCTATAAAAATTTAAATACAACGTCAATCGCCATATTCTGTCTTTGTTGAATCCAGCTCTTTTTATCACCGTATCTCCTCAATAACATTTTTTTCAATTTTCTTCACTCTATTGTCTTCGATCCGAAGTAGCGCATTGTGTCTTAATGACTTTGTCGCCTTGCTTGGGTGAAATGATTAAAAGAAAGTGGCTACTTCGTTGTGTGTCTAGGACAGATTAGTCTGAAGGCGTCCATTACTCTTCAGGCTGGTCTTGAATACAATTTCCCTTCTCCTAGATTGGTTGCTACCTCAAGGCAAGATATCAGGTAGCTTTTTCTACTCGTGCTGCCATTATATAAGATAGTAACTATTTTAAACATTTGAATTCTAATAACAACGGAAACCTTTGAAAAACACTTTACAATGTGAGCAATAGTCTTGGGAGATCTGTCCGAAGTTATGAGAAAGAGAGTATTATCATAATACGTAAAATGCATTAAAAACAGAGAAAGCAAAAAAGAAAAAAAAACTTACCTATGTACACCGGTGAGGTTCGCACTGAGAGATTCTCGTCGAGGTACGTAACCCCAAGAGTGTAAAGGGGCGATGCCCCGGCTCCGTGAAGGAGTTGGCCAAAGAAGAACATGTACTTATACTGGGATAAGCTGTTGATCGAAGTTTCCGGAGTGCACACCAATAAGCTACTGCCGTTGACAGGATTCCCCGTACAGACGTTGTGCGTAGTGACGTAGTTGTACTTGCCGCTTAAGAAATGTGGAAGGGCGAACACAAACGAACCGATGCCTATCACAAGGACACCGATGCCCAGGTAGCGAGGTTTCCGTCCCAGACCACCAAAGTAACTGATGGGAATGAGGCACAAGACAGAAGCAATGTCGTAGCAACTGGCGATGGTCCCTGATTCAGTGCTTGATAAATCGTATCGGCGTTCGATGTTTGAGATGACAACATTCACAAAGCCATTAACAACCATACCCTGAAAAATAAAATGAAAATAAAAAAGGTAAAGTGAATATCACGAATTTACTTTCAATTTGTGAAGGCATTCAGCCTGTCAGAGAGTTAGGATTATGGGTGGAGCTAAAAGGGGTCGTGGAGAAATAATGGATTTTTCAGCGAACCCACGTTGCTACCGAATGTGACACAAGGTCGAGGTTTACATTGGGTTTAACGGCAATACCGTGGAAAAATGGAACTTGCGCTTTTGGGGACGCCTCAGGCGCCGGGTAATTTGCCTAGTCCTGTGCCGAAGGTGAGATAGTGTCTGTTGGGTGACTCCAGGGGCTTGAGCTTAATATTATTTTGAAACTACTCCGGCCGAAGCCGAGGGTGTTGGAGAAATAAACATGTTGCTTCAGTGAATGCAAATTTTGGTATGTCAGCAATTGGCCTGATCGGAATAATCTGTACTGATATGAAAAATCAGAAAACTCTGTTTACGAAAATTTGTTTTTGCGAACAATACAAGGTTCAATCGTCACTCAAAGTAGAGGGCTAATGAATGGTGTTATATTTATGTAAGTGGAAGTAGAATGAAGTTAAGATTATAAGGATAAGGATGATAGTTAATAATTGACACTTGGCTTGAAGAGGTTAACATTGTAGTGTTCAAGGAAACGCGGGAGTTTCTTCTACAAAGTAGCAGTTTTGGGGAAAACTGATTCAGTGGGGCTTCTTACTTACAACTGAAATATGAAAACGTGTGTAATCCAACTCTGTGGATGTAGAATGACGAGTCCTGGCTATTAAGGTCTGAAATGGTGGAAAAAAAAATTTGGAGCTCATAGCCATGGAAATAGCAACAGAGTCGCAACAGGCTTGCGACATTGTGTCACTGCGAAAGAGGTCACGGAGTGAAGAATAAATTTTCTCTCACAAGTCCGTGTCAACTATCTTGAACCCTACCGAGGTTAGATAGTGAAGATTGTGCTGCCCCAGACCAGATATCGTGGCAATGCCCTATTTTATACGCTAAACCTACTCTTGCAAGAATAAATAATAGGAGGAGACAAGTAATTTCTGGAACGCTACAAGGAGTCGACCATTTTTCCAACATAACAAGGAAATTATTAATCATTCCTTTGATTCACACAATCGCTGAAAAACTGAACGAAAATATTGGGACTTTACGAGCTTTCTTAATGGTTGCCAAGTAACGTGACAGCCTTCTACTAATTGCCCCCCCCCCTTTAGCAGTTTAACTGCACCCCCATTCGAGCGGAATGTGACACAAGGTCGAGTTGGTTGATAGCTCACGGATAAGTGAACCGGGAAAAACCCTACTCAAGTAGTCTTCGCCCTTATTCATTTGGGGACACTTCACGCGACGGGTAATGCCTTGGCCTAATTCTGATACCTGGAAAAACAAACCCTAATGCTTGAGCGCATAAGATTAATTTTCACTCACCACCACCACCGGCTTGGTTGGCTAGGTAAGAATTGGCCCATTATATATTTTTTTTAACATGAAATGGCGATAGATGATTTAAAACTTCGGCTTTTGCCAAAATAAGCACGAGGAGGTGCTGAAAAATTCTCGTGTCGACTCCCAAAATCTGATCAAAGTATAATGATTCATTTTTCTTTGGACAGCCTTCTCGGTCGGGCCCCAGAACTTTTCAGCAAACTCCTGTATTGTAGGTTATTCTTGTTTACTTTCTCGTTTTATATCACTTTATCATCACCGTTGTCATCTGTCCTTTTTAACTCCCCAAAGAGGAAGCTCTCTCTCGCGTCCTATCGCAAATATCAGTGACGTCATAGTTTTGGCCAAGAGTAATCGTTATTCCCGACCTGTTTAGCTATGACGAGTTGGCAAGAAGTTTCAATCGGATGCACTCCTCTAGTTGAGTGTATGCTCCTGTGTGATATTTAGTGACCTCTACAGGATGATAGGCTCGGACACAAGTTTGGTTTGATGCAGGCTGCTCATACGCTTACGTGTGGGGAAAGAAAAAACTGTCCAGATCTCGCGACCACTGTCATACTGGCATTAGGTACTCATCTACCCACCCTCTTTACTATAATAAGGAAGGTGCTACCATAGGTTTGGAATCCCCGGACTAAGCAATCCTCAAAACTTTAAGAGGAAGAAAGAAATGATATTAGATTTTGATCCATCCAGAAGGCCGAGGAACGTGCGCTCGTTATTTCATTTTTTAATGTCGGGTACCCATACGCGTACTCATGAGCGAAGGGCAAAATTTGTATTCGCGAACACTGTCACTGAGCTGGTATTCCATCAACACTCCCTCTTTTGTATAATGGTTGCGGTACTGCTACAGGGTTAAAATACCGGAGACCTGACAAGCTTCAAAGTTTTTTTTTTCTGTTTAGGATTGGGTTTCTGGTTCCGTTTGAAGTCTACTTCAGCTCTATACGTCTCCGCCTAAACTCTGAAATTTTATTTACTATTTATTTATTTTAGAAGTAGATAGGTTCGCCTATCATCCAGTTCACACTATTCACTAGTATTTTGAACAGGAGCAGAGGTTTATCCCTTGGTTCCTGGTTAGGATTGGGTTTCTGGTTCCTTGTTTGGTTCTACATTCTCTTTCACCCCCAGTAGCTCCTAGCGCCTCAGTTTCATTATGGCCTTGCTTGGGATGAATTGATAAATAAAAAAAAATAAAAACTTTCCGAAGACGGAGTCAAGGTCGAGAGATAAAGAACGAATACTAAACACTGATCCGTATCGGAATGCAGGGAAGCGCGCGCTCGGGTCTTGCATTAGTGATTAACACGCAAATGTTTTACTTACGGTAGAATTCAGCTCGCCGAGTTTTACATGCTTTTTTTTATTATAACACTGGTCAATGATAGACAGCTCAAGCAAAGAAAGAAAGACGTGATATATAAATCACATTTCGGAAGCTTAACTTTCATAGGCGATACTTCGGCTTCGGAAGATGGACTCTCTAAGTGCAAGATGTTAAGTTTTATCTCGTCGAAAGTTACTTTTTATATCGGATATTTGTCACTGTTTCGTATAACGACTGATGAATATAGCAACCAAGAGTGTTGGAATAAAAGCAACATGAAGAATAATATAATAAACTGAAAACACATTATCCAAAAATGTCATTATTATATAATATTACTATCATATCGGCGAGCCGATTTCATATTTCAGCCTCGTCTTTTTCTCTCACCTTTGCGCTTGGGAAAATGCATGATTCCATTGCTTTTTACCCTACTAGCAACGAGCTCTCTAGTCATGGCTGGTAGCCAGTTTAGGAGAAAGACTACTCTTTATTAAAAACTGTAATGGGCAGTGAGAAAACACTCCACTAACGTTCTGAAAAAGTCATCATTTGACGACTGCCCATCACATTGTAAACAAAATATATAATAATATAGATATTGATAGTTTTAAAATTAATTTCATCTTGTGTAGTGGCGGACTGAGTCTAAAAATATTGGCTGCCAAGAGACAAAGGCAGAGCACCTACAACTACAATGCTATAATTTAATTTTCATAACGAATAAATAACATTTTCAAAATATAGAAAAAACAGTGCAATTTAAATTTATGTAGTAAAATGTGTATTTCTTAGTACTTACAGTGTACATATACTGTACATATTACTGGTAGTAGCTGCCAAATATAAATACAGAATGTCATAATTTAATTATTTATTTCTTATTTTGTTAATTTAAGTAATTGGTTGTTATTTTAAAATTTTTTACTGCACAGTTTTGACACTAACAAATAGCTCAAAAGCACACACGTTGCATGCAGTCCACTACATTAAGTGCACCCGTTTGTGTTGGCAAGATAATTGTCTGAATCTGCAATAACTGTTTCTGCATCCAATTCATCTAACAATTCTTTTTGAGTAGATAACAATATGTATGATTCCAAATTCTTCTCAGACAGCGAATTTCTTAACCATGATCTTTAGCTTTGAAAATGTCTTTCACAGTGGACTTGATAATTGATATTGTGTAGATGCCTTTATTAATTTCTTGTTCGCTTTTATTAGTAAAATAGTTTTCATTTAATATAGGTGGCCCACCGTACATTGCATTTTTATTTGATATAAGTGGCCCACCGCACATTGCATTTTTATTTGATATAGGTGGACACCGCATATTGCATTTTTATTTGATATAAGTGGCCCACCGCACATTGCATTTTTATTTGATATAAGTGGCCGACCGCACATTGCATTTTTATTTGATATAGGTGGACACCGCATATTGCATTTTTATTTGATATAAGTGGCCCACCGCACATTGCATTTTTATTTGATATAAATGGCCGACCGCACATTGCATTTTTATTTGATATAGGTGGACACCGCATATTGCATTTTTATTTGATATAAGTGGCCCACCGCACATTGCATTTTTATTTGATATAGGTGGCCCACCGTACATTGCATTTTTATTTGATATAAGTGGCCGACCGCACATTGCATTTTTATTTGAAATAGCTGGACACCGCATATTGAATTTTTATTTGATATAAGTGGCCGACCGCACATTGCATTATTACTTGATATAGGTGGCCCACCGTACATTGCATTTTTATTTGATATAAGTGGCCGACCGCACATTGCATTTTTATTTGATATAGGTGGCACACCGCACATTGCATTTTTATTTGATATAAGTGGCCGACCGCACATTGCATTTTTATTTGATATAAGTGGCCGACCGCACATTGCATTTTTATTTGATATAAGTGGCCGACCGCACATTGCACTTTTATTTGATATAGGTGGACCACCGCACATTGCATTTTTATTTGATATAAGTGGCCGACCGCACATTGCATTTTTATTTGATATAAGTGGCCGACCGCACATTGCATTTTTATTTGATATAAGTGGCCGACCGCACATTGCACTTTTATTTGATATAAGTGGCCGACCGCACATTGCACTTTTATTTGATATAGGTGGCCGACCGCACATTGCATTTTTATTTGATAAATGGCCCACCGCACATTGCATTTTTATTTGATATAGGTGGCCCACCGTACATTGCATTTTTATTTGATATAAGTGGCCCACCGCACATTGCATTTTTATTTGATATAGGTGGACCACCGCACATTGCATTTTTATTTGATATAAGTGGCCGACCGCACATTGCATTTTTATTTGATATAAGTGGCCGACCGCACATTGCATTTTTATTTGATATAAGTGGCCGACCGCACATTGCACTTTTATTTGATATAAGTGGCCGACCGCACATTGCACTTTTATTTGATATAGGTGGCCGACCGCACATTGCATTTTTATTTGATAAATGGCCCACCGCACATTGCATTTTTATTTGATATAGGTGGCCCACCGCATATTGCATTTTTATTTGATATAGGTGGCCCACCGCACATTGCAATTTTATTTGATATAAGTGGCCGACCGCACATTGCATTTTTATTTGATATAAGTGGCCGAAAGCACATTGCATTTTTATTTGATATAAGTGGCCGACCGCACATTGCATTTTTATTTGATATAGGTGGCCCACCGCACATTGCATTTTTATTTGATATAAGTGGCCGAAAGCACATTGCATTTTTATTTGATATAAGTGGCCGACCGCACATTGCATTTTTATTTGGTATAAGTGGCCCACCGCACATTGCATTTTTATTTGATATAGGTGGCCCACCGCATATTGCATTTTTATTTGATATCGATGGTTGACTTTCGATCGTACAAGCTGACACCCTGGCCAGTCTGCCACTTGGCCTGTATCATGAGAAAGATATGACCTCAAAAGAGAAATAAAATGTAATTTTATTGAGCGATGGGAAAACAGTATTGGAAATTGTGAAAGAAATTGAAAAAAAGATCAGAGAACAAGCAATCAAGATATTGAAAACATGAAAAATGCCATTGATTTAATAAATAATATAACGGGATATATATATATATATATATATATATATATATATATATATATATATATAATCCCACACCGTTATCACAAATCGGAGTTTACAAACACAATTACCAGGTGCTGAATATGTATATATAATGCGGCCATATCTCGCTGAAACACCGGTCCTTGTCCGATCACTGATGTTAATCAACGTTGAGCAGGGTCATTAGCTAAATGAGTAACTGCTCGGGAATACGAGTTGCTGTAAACTTGGATACGCGGTTAGTATAATGGATAATGACTCTGAAAGAGAAGTCGGCAGCCGAGTTCGTTACATTCAATTAACCTTGGGGAAGTTATGACTCCAACTCTTCCATCCTAGCTATAAGTAAATAGCAGGACGGCTTGACTCTAAATCCTTGGTTGGCAACCAGTCTAGGCGAAGGGAAATATCTGAGTTCAAACAAGCCCTTTCCATAAGCATTATCTCTAGCTTACCATAGTTAATGGCTAATATACAAGCACGGCGGGCTTTTTTATTTCTACTTTCAAACTGGTAGCTGACGAGTTGAAGCTCTCCATACATCTCGCATGCTACGTAACATTACGTTAGGTATTCTCCTATTTATGATCCGCTAAAGACATTCACAAATACTTAATGCCCGCTATATATACACGTTCCTGTCACTTTACGAGGTATACTCTACAAGTATCGGGATGGAAACCCCTTTTAGTTTTAGAAACAAGTCGTGAAAGCACTTTGTCGATGGTGGTGCGATTGCATCCACAATTCTTCTAAATTGGTTTGCGGCAAAGCCAGGACACGAATGTCCTTTTCCACCGCATCCCAAATGTGCTATATAGTATAGAGTTATGTACAATACGGAGGCTGTTTAATACAAAAATACACCATGTGTTCTATGAATCAACCTTTCACTGTTTTTGATTTGCGATACTACATTGTTCTGCTGATAGTGTCCACCATAGGTAGGGTACACTATATCAATAAATCCAGGTGTGTGGGAAACAACAAAACTAGATAAAATGTGGAATTTAAACGATATTTTAATACTAAGGTTAAAACCGTATGCCAAGAAAATATTCCTCACACCACCACAGGCTCAAATGTTTGATATATTACAGGGCAAGATAAATCCATACTTTCATTTTCTCCATCACCACTCCATTATACAGATGTATTTTAACGGAGCCCGGGGCCCGTTGCTATTGTTGGCGGCTCTGTCTAAAGAGGTGGAGCTTGTCGTAGTCTCCGGCTACTCTTGCAAAGTAAACTCGAAAGATAATGAGGACAAAGTAGAAACATTTTCCCGCCTTTCCTGTCTACAATACCAAATTTGGGTAAATCTTAATACATAAAAAAATTGTCATCCCCTCCAACCCCACCTCATCATGACGAAGTGAAAAAAGCAACTCTTTATCTTGTGGAAACGATATACTAAAATTTATTAAATCACAATTAAGATGACCTAATTAATTCTATTCTTTTGCTTTCAAGGACAAGTTTGAAATGAAAATAACACACGCAACATTTAACTTCATTATTTTTCTTTCTTTCTTTCTTTCTTTCTTTCTTTCTTCTTAATTACTAATGGCCCCATCGTATAAGTTAATGACGCTACAATGATTGACATGTCTGCGAAGTTGATATTTTCAGGGCGTTTGCTCTAAACAATCCACAGCATATTAATAAAAAAAACAGGAATCTTTTTTTTTTTGCTCCAAAGATACGTGGAAAGAAATGAGGGGTGATGAAAAGTTCTTGGCACGACCCACTTCCTAAAAATCAGTAACTCTACCAAATAACAAAAACTACATCCTTTGAGGACCTTCAACAAAGGCAACAAATAAAATCGGTAGCATATCAAAGAGAATATATAATGTCATAATCCAAATTTTGATGTTCAAAATGTTGATGTTCAGCATCTATTTACCGAACAGCCAGCGTTACAGTCGGTTGAAATTCATAAAATCTTTCTCTTGAGACAGTTTTACAGGAAAATAGGTTTCCTGAGTCCATTGTTATCGTTCTTTGTAGTATCGATGGCAGTTTCCTTCCTAACCTTTTCTTTAAGGTAGTGTGGATAATCAACATTTGGATTATGTCCTTATTTTCTTTTTCAAGTTACATGTGCTATCCATTTTAGTTGTTGTCGCTGTTGAAAGTCTTCAAATAATACAGTTTTTGTAATTTGGCAACATTCTTTATTTTGGATTATGTAGCGCCATCTACGGATTCTCAGGGGACCTACGGTCACTTCCTTAAGTTCGGTTAAGACCGAGTAGATACCTCAACCCAGAGAGTAAGACGTCGGAGGTTGAGGGGCTGGGGTGAAAGTGTTAGAATAGTAACTGGGAAAATAGTGGCCTGAATGTCACATTCTGACAACATATTATTATTATCAATATATTTCGATTACTGCCATGGTCACATTACCTACCAAGTCTGTGGGAAGACCTAAGGCAGGTAGTGGTGTATTGTTATGACTACATTTCATGATTTGTTTTTATAACTCCCATAACATCACTAACGTTACATGGACAAAGTTCTTCTTAGTGTGTGAGCTGTACGTATCAAGAATTTTTTTTATTTCTCTTAAGCTGGGATTTTTTTCAGTGTTTTGTTACTTTTATCATTTCAAGCGCACCTACTATGACTATGTACTATTCTTGTTTTCAATTTCCACTTTTTTTTCTATTTCGATTTCCATGTGTTTTTACTTCGATAGTTTTTCAAATCCCTTGGTTGCTATGTTACAATCTACACTGGGCAAGCCATATAAATTAGTAGGCAAGTTGTATTTCTTTTCGGTTTTTGCTAATTACGTCAGGCTTATTTGTTTCAATCTTCCTTTCTGTAAAGATGATGTAATCCCATAGAATTGTGATGTCTTCTATTTCTGTAACCGGTGCTGGGTGATGTTCATACCAGTGTTTGTTAACACCAATTCCAAAGTGTTTGCACATTGTCCGGTATAAGTATTGCCCCACTCTATCGTGACGATTTTTATATTCATTTGACGCAAGTACAAAAAAGCTTGAAATCAGATAGTCTATTGTTTGCTGAGATTTGTCACAGAACCTGAATTTTGGATCCACACTATTATATATGATATTTTTCTGAAAGTTTCTTGTGAAAAGACGCTGCAAGAAGAAAGCCTTCCGTTTCAGTCTTTAATCCAGATGCTCGTAACCACCAACTTTATCAACATCGGCTTGATTAGCCTCGTTCTGGATATTGGCCACGCAGAGGTGTGTCTTGCCAGCGCGTTGTTTCATCTGTTCAAGAGTTTTATCCTTGGCTTTATTATTCATAATTTTTACTGCAACAGTTGGTTCTTGGCTTCTGTTTTGGTTTTCTACAGAATCTACTAAATGTAATTTTCGTCTGTATTTACAACCTTTTTAATGACTGAATATTTTTTCATTCTGTTTTCGTGTTGCTTGACTAATTGTATCATCCAGTCCTTTGTTGATTCTATGTATGTCAGTAAGCCAGTTGTTGTTAGCTTGTATGACAATTCAATCTGAATAAAACCTCTTTCACCTTCTTTACAGTGGTATGTATAGACGGTCTGCATCAGCCTTTGCATGATGCATGTTATGCTTAGAAAGAAACTTTCTTGTTTTAGAATCCATTCGTCTGGTATCATTTAGAGTCCAGTTCAAGATGTTGAAACTATATTGAACCACTAGGGTGGCAAGGCTATTAAGGGTCATAATTCTATTCTGAGAATTCAATTATGTTCTTAATATCAGTCGCATCCTTCTATAGAACTCTTTTCGCACTATTTCTTTCGCTTTTTTATGGTGAATTCCTTCACTCTCATTTACACCGAAGTACATATAAGCATCTTGCAGTAAATCTTTGATTGTTCCCCAAGAATCTAAGCTAGTAGAGGAGGTTTGTTGTAGTGATCCTTGTAAAATTGTGGCTTTAGTACATTTATCCAAACCGAATTCCATCCCAATATCACTAAAACATTTTACTGTTTTCAGGAGACCTTTCAGCTCACTGTCATTCCTAGCATACAACTTTAATTCATCCATGTAAAATAGATGGCTTATTTTCTTTTCAAATATCTTACAGCCATATTCCGTCCTGTTACAATTCGCTAGTTAATGTTATTAGGGATATACAAAATAGTAAGGGAGACAAAGAATCACCTTGTAATATTCCTATATTGATGTTTATTTCCCCTGACTTATAGACGCCATTTATATGATTGAGTAGAAGTGTTTTAAAGACATGAGGATCAAAGAATAGGGTACACTAACGATTGCCTTACGGTAATCGATGCAGGCAGTACTGAATTTTTTTTGTATTGAAGCAGTTTTCCAAGATCATTCTATTAATAATGGATCTTTACATCCATAAAGCCACATTTGCATTATTATTATTATTACTATTATTATTATTATTATTATTATTATTATTATTATTATTATTATTATTATTAAATCTTTATACAGTAAACTTATTGTTTTTACTCTGTTTAATTTTCAAGTGAAAACAAGTTGGATTAGTCATTCGTGAAGGGTGTTGACTTTTTCGACGATGAAAATCTTAAAAACTACCACCAAAAAGCTAACCCCTATAGTTTTCGTTTGATATTATATCAAATATTTCTGACTCACAAACGTTTGACTTATAATACTAATTTGTTTTGAGAGCAAAAGGAAAAACACAACTGTGAACAGGTCGTTATTTATTGTTAGTTATTCATCTTTACCAATCTACTAGTACATGGCACCCAGTGGAAATCGAACTCACTAACTAGTTGCCATTGATCAAACCAGATTAGCACGCTAACAATTATTGCATGCCGATGTGCTCATACTTAAAACATTTGTTATATATCGCTCAGAGAAGGAAGTCTGAAATACGTTAAAAAAAAGTTAAAATATTTTACATTTTACAATCGTCACGATTTACAATATGATTTATGAGAACGCGGAAAAGTTGAAGTTATGTCTGACGACTTTCGTTCTGCTCTGTTATCAAAGTTAATTCATATATATATAGTTAATATATATATATATATATATATATATATATATACTTGTAAACGTTGAAAATGAAGAAGTGCTGTTGAACCATCTGGTATCTACAAAGACGAAGCAATTTCGAACACATCCCTCCTTGCTACACACGAGAGAGGATCCGATTGCAAAGTATTCAAACAGTACTGTGTTTATTATCTTCTTAACACTTTCGCTGCTGTGGACGTTTTTATACGTCTTTACGAAGCTTATATTACATTGCTGTCGACGTATATTCAAGACACCTCGATAGGTCGGTTCGGAGCGTTTGCTGTGTAAGTATTTTCCTGATTCATTTTTTATTTTTTTCTCTAATTACATAGATACAGGGACTAAAGTAGTAAGAAATAAGAAAGTGTGACAGAGAAATACGAATGTTCAAAGGAATAGTGAAAGGTGCCTTCCCGACACTAAGAAAAATATTAAGAGATAGGAAAATGTCGTTAGAAACAAAGAAAAGAGTACGGGACTGCTCTGTAATATCAATACTCTGATACAGTTTGAAATGCTGGACAATATACACAGAAATGACGAAATGATCAACAGCAATGTGGTTCTACAGAAGGATGCTGAGGATATGAAAGGAAGATCTGCGAAACTGGGAATTTTTATTGAAAATGGAAACAAAAAGGATGCTAATACATAGAATAAATGAGAAACAGTTGAGATTTCTACGACATATAATGAGGAAAGTGGGCTTGAAGACTTTAGTATTCACAAGATATACTGAAGGCGACACTGGCAGACGGAGACAGTTTTGTCAACACACTTGTGATGTATTCATATTATGCATTGGGGTGTCGTTTAGCTTTTAGTCTGTACTGTAGAGTATCTGATCGAAACAAACTGACGGTGGCCATGAGAAATCACCGTTAGCGTCTAAATGCCCAGTAGATAGGCGAGATTTATGTCGATTCAGGATAAGAATCATGTAATAGGTATTATGCCAGGGATTCGAGGGAAAGCAATATGTGAGGAAGACCAAAATGGTAATCATTATCAGAGACTTTTTCTCGGTTCCAGTCGTTGTACAAAATAATAATGTCATATGTGGTTCATCTCAGATCATGCCGATTAAAATTTGTACTCGTGTGATATCAGAGGAGCCAGGGGCAGGGTTGACCTTGAGTAACCTCCCGGCTACCGAGTGTATATTCACATGGCACGTCCACCTGCACTTGGGTTGCAAGCGGAGTAAAAGGACCGTATTATAGGCAAATATATAAACAATCATTGAGACAGAGAGAGAGAGAAAGAGAGAGAGAGAGAGAGAGAGAGAGAGAGAGAGACACCCACACATCGCACACGAGAATGTAAGGTCCATGTTCAGATCAAGGCCCAGGGCCACATACCGATTACTGGTTGACATGTAATGTTAATCAAGAAAGATTCAGTCTCGTGTTTATGTACGAAGATCACATCATGCATATTCGTAGCGGTCGTGAAAGGGACCGTTTCGATTTTTTTCTAAAGCGAGACAACCTAGCCAGGTAACAGTGCAGCAGAGAATGTGCTAACAAACAGGAAACATTTTAAGTGTGTTCTCAACGTAAAATAGTTAAGTTAATTTTGCAGACCATTACTCCTGTAGTGAGAACGACACTTATTAGTTGCTAACACTTATGGCCTTATGTCAAACTACGCCTAATTTAGTAAATAATCAGGACACAATAGTTAACAAGCTCTTCTCGCAGACCCTTTGTTCATGTAGTGAATTAGATTCTCACTTGCTGCGGGCGTGCTGCGACCTTGCACCAGAAGAAGGTAAGGCTTATTGAATATTGAGAAAGATTTCATATTATTACAAGCCTCATTTGATTATGACTGGAGGTAAAACATGTGCTGAACTTCAGCAGAGACACCCCTTTGCAACATGATGTCTTCCTGACTCATGAATTATGATCACCTTTTGCAACACCCATTAGTTTTCCTTTTCAGGGTCAGAGAGAAGGTATGCAATACATTTTTACACTTTGTTAGCGTATACTCTATCTAGGAAGTAAAAACTTCATTTACGTTCTTCCGATCTCTCTTTCTCTCTCTCTCTCACACACACACGATATATATATATATATATATATATATATATATATATATATATATATATATATATATATATATATATATTTGAATTGGACAAAGTCCGACAATTTATTTAAAGACATTTATGATATGTTTAACGTTCTTTTTATAGATACAAGTATTTAAGAAAATGCTCTGTTTTTATAATAAACAGTATTAAATAACATTACCGGCCTTGCTAACCGGACGCTTCTCTGTGGCCGAACGGTTAAGGCACGTCACGCGAAATGACGGTTCCGTATAGGATACAGGTTCGATTCCTGTCGGAGAACGAAAATTTTCTATGAAAATTTCTCGGACATTCAGGCAAATGTTATTTAATACTGTTTATTATAAAAACAGAGCATTTGCTTAAATACTTGTATCTATAAAAAGAACGTTAAACATATCATAAATGTCTTTATATATATATATATATTCGTATTTATTTTTCCATAATAGATGTTAGGGTAATTACCTATCAACGTAGAGGTTTAATGTAATGAGGTATGTAATATGAATGTGGATAAGTGAAAATTATGAGGATGAGGGCGATTGACTCTTGACTTCAATGAATTAAGATTGTAGTTTCCAGGGAAGTATAAACGCGAGAATCTGATACACAAAGTTCCCATAATCACTGGAGCGTTTGAAACCGTACCGAAAACTATAATCGAAACTGGATGAATAAGAGAACAGAGGAAGTAGCGAGTCTGTCCAAACCAAAGCAGTATTTGTTTTTTTATGACGAAACCTGAGGAATTGCTAGAGAGCTGCTTTCACTGTCCCCAGCGACAACGACCAAACACCTTGGCTGAAAATGCAGGTGTATGAGGTAACAATGACAACAATAAAAAAAAAAAAACAGAACAAAACAAAAAGCCACATAATATTGTAATAAACATTTTTCAAGAAAAGAAAACCATTAATACTTTAATATCATCAAAGGAAAAATATTTTGACGGAAGATTAATATAGGCTTCTTGTTTTGCCTGTTAATGCTCTGAGCATTATACATTAAGTTACGTTTGTGCAGTTTTTTTTTGGTTTACTTTGTTACAGCTTCTCATATTTCCTTTTAGCTGCTTTTTTACGGGGCTAATAACGTAAGTAAATAGATTCTAGTATTTGGGGAGGGGGGTGGAAGTTCCTAAAAAGATATAAGGATGACAAATTATCACTTTATAGCAAACATTCTAGGATTCTAAATGGGAAATGACTACACGATGTCTTAGACTCTTGTAGCGGGAGTATTATGATATATGGCTAGATAGGTCGGAACTGAGATAGAAAACAGATATGAACATCGATAGATAGGAACAGGCGGAAATAGATAGATAGATAGATAGATAGATAGATAGATAGATAGGAACAAGCGGAGATAGATAGATAGATAGATAGATAGATAGATAGATAGGAACAAGCGGAGATAGATAGATAGATAGATAGATAGATAGATAGATAGATAGATAGATAGATAGATAGGAAGAAGCGGAGATAGATAGATAGATAGATAGATAGATAGATAGATAGATAGATAGATAGATAGATAGATATGAAAAGTTGGGAAATCTGAATAGATCAGAGACGGACAGACAGATATGAACATCGATAGATAGGAACAGGCGGAAATAGATAGATAGATAGATAGGAACAAGCGGAGATAGATAGATAGATAGATAGATAGGAACAAGCGGAAATAGATAGATAGATAGATAGATAGGAACAAGCGGAGATAGATAGATAGATAGATAGATAGATAGATAGATAGATAGATAGATAGATAGATAGGAACAAGTGGAGATAGTTAGATAGATAGATAGATAGATAGATAGATAGATATGAAAAGTTGGGAAATCTGAATAGATCAGAGACGGACAGATAGATATGAACAGACTGAGAGAGAGAGATGACCCTGAAACGAGTAAATAGAAAAGATTAACTTTATAGATATATACATATATTCATTGACCCAGTCTAGTAGACAAACGTAACTTGGTTAGTTCAAATGGCGAACGATTTGTCGAAATCGGCAATTCCACCTATGAACCGTGTGATCGTTCAATTTACTAATGAAGGAAATGAACGTATTGCGTTACGTTCTTAGCGCCTTCGTCCATAAAAAAAGGTGTCTTATCTATAGATCAATACAATTTTCGTTGGAATGCACCAGAGATGGCAGATTGTGTACAAATCCGCAAAAGAAAATAGTACAATAGCCTCACCAGCGGCGTCATTATGGTAGAGCAGGTAAAAGAAAGCCACTTCTTAAATCAATCAAAATTCAGAATATAAAACAGTGATAAATTATCGTAGTGGACATACCATTGAACGTCTGTCATATTCTAATTTCGCTAATTTCTGGATGAATTTAAACGCGAACTTCATGGGAACCGGGTAGACATAGTCAAGGTTTTGTCATTTCTTTGCCCACTGTCTTTACTATTACTCTACTTCTCTTTTGTTTTAACAACTTTTCTTATTCAGTCTGGACGTTTTGTATTGAACGATAGGAAGAAAAGAATGTTCACTGGTCATTAATAAGGAAATATTATAGACGGAACAGGTCCATAATATGTATAATGTAAATTAATTGCTAATGATTTCATGACAAAAGTGCGTAGAGAGAAAGAGACTGCCAGAAAACGAAAAACTTATACAAGCGTTACTGACAGAATAGGGCTATGTAAATTCATTGCTAATGATTTTATGATAGAAGTGCAAAGAAAAACAAGAAGAACGAGATTGTAAGGATTTGAAGAATTTATGAAAGCGTTACTAATAGAATATGGCTATTATATGTATAAAAGTCTATTTTTATTTCGTAACGCGTGCGAATTCTACTCTGAAAAGAGTCTGCGCCATTTGCTTCACCGAGAAACATTTCTTAATTATGTGTAACGGAGCTAATTTCATTGTGAATGTTTGCCATATGAAGCCTAACTGCTGGAGAAAAATACAGTTATGTGGCCTATTTACCATTATTCAAAATGTGTGAGATAGAGAGAAAGAGAGATAGAGAGAATATTGTTATCATCATAAACCTATTACTTACTTTATATATTAAAAGAAAAAAAAACAACTCTACATAAATCTGTAATTAACTTTGTCTCAGAGACAAGGTTACGATTTTCGAAAAACAAACCGGGATTACAATCGACCCTGAGAGATGCTATAAAACTTAACTAAACTTTTTATCGGCAGACACAATCTTAACATGAGATACGTGGATGACACAGTGTTGATGTACGTCTCAGAAGGAAAACTAAAGGAAATCTTAGACATGGTAATAAAGAAAAGCATGGATAAAAGGACTAACTATTAACTCTAAGAGTACAGAATGCAATGTAATCGCCAAAAGAAGTGACATACGTATGGGAGAACGTCAATATCAAGCAGATGCATAAATTCTACTAACTGGCTGGGGTAGTACCTCACAACGGAAAATATAACATAATTTCGAAGCTGCATAGGGAAAAGGAAAGATGACTTCTAGAAACTGAGTATTAATAAATAGCGAAAATCTGTTAGCAACAAAAGAAATAATTCTGAACTTTATGTAATATTAGCAGACTTCGCCTGCTCTCTATCGCATTGCAAAGATGTATTCACTGTTTGAAATCATTGAAACAAAAATTTTAAATGAACATTTTATTCATAAATTGGTTGTAAACATGAAAGAAAACATTTGTATTTATTCCGATAGCTAAGCATTAGAATTTTAGCCGTTTTTAAACAAATGAAACATGGTGAAACTGAATAACATTTAACAGATGTTAAATCAGAAATAAAATACATGTATTTGCATGAATGAAAAACATAACCTGGTCCGTCCTGGGTAAGACGATAGACTACATCCGAGTCCTGGTTAAGACGTTAAACTACGTCCAGCAGCAAGGCCTTTGATCAGGAGTTTTTGAGGAGCATGGAACCACCTCTTAATTGCTTGTGTTCCCAGGTTCACCCTGACGCGGGGTGGTAGCACCTGTCAGCTATAGGTAAATAGTTAACCCCCACAAAAGGTTTGGTTTGGTTTGGTTTACGGCATATCAACCTCAATGGGTTATTTAATGCCGACAATTTTTTATTGCTGATAATATATTTTTCTTCAAAAATCTATTTCTGAAAATATGTTTTCTTGAAGAAATCTATAGCTGGTCATGTTTTTTTTAAAGAATGTATAACTGTTTGTATTGCTGGTATTTTTTTTTTAAGGACGACCCACAAAAGTCAAAGCTCTATGAAAGTGACTTTGTGTCACAACATGACCTCGTGGTGGGGTTCAGTAAATACAAATTTATCATCTCTCAGTTGCGTCTCTGTCTTTGTGCAGGGGCGGCTCCGTCAAAGGACAGAGTCGAAACTGTGGAAAATTATACTGAGTGGTGCCAGCCCTGGGGGACGGGCTGCCGAAGGCAGCGCCCTCTCATTGCACTAAAAAGACGGGTTGCGTGGGCTCGGACAATTCTTGTTCGTAGCCCGGGTGTACGCACTCGGGCTCCCCATGTGAAGCCTACCTTATGTCACAAACTGACCTCGTGGAGGCGGGGGTGAGCAAAAACGAATTGCTCTTTCAAGTAATTTGTTACGCTTCTATTTATCATCTCTTGGTTGCGTCTCTGTCTTTGGGCAGAGTGCGCTCAAGGGTGGCTCCGTCAAAGGACAGAGTCGCAACTGAGGAAAATTATACTGAGAGGTGGTGGCTCCGGGGAACAGCTACCCGTGGTCGAGCCTTCTCATTGCACTAGAGAGAGAGAGATCGTTGCTCGCACCGAGGCCAGCGCAACCGACGGTTGCGGGTCTTGGGAAATTTTTGTTCCTAGTCTGGGTGTACGCTCTCGGTCTTCCCACATTAAGCCGACCTTATGTCACAATCTGATCTCGTGGGGTGGGGGTTTGAGTAAATACCAAATTATTTTAAAGTAGAGTTGGGTCATTTTAACCCCAGAATTCTGTGGGGAAAATGGATCTCCAATTTCGCATATATTCATATAGATATAAACCTTTACACGGCAGAAGAAGCTACTTGGTGGCGACAGAGTTGGGGTTCTACTGAGGAAGGCTAAAAATGGAAATAGGAAAAAAAAAGAAAATGTAATGAAACTTATACATTTAATCAGAAAGAAACAGTTTAAATGTTAGGGCCACATGATGAGGAAAGAAGGTCTGGAGAAGTTAATCCTCACATGACATACTGGAGGCAAGAAAAGCAAGGGAAAATCAGCGAGTAACCTGCACAATGAGTTTGTGCGAATGGATAGCACAACAGAGATGTAGAGGGATGGTAAATAGTAAGAAGTAACAAAAGGAAGTTATGGAGAGCTATGATCTTTCGCATATAGAAGGCGCATGGCCTATAATAGAAGTGTTGAAAATATATTTCAAACAGGAGTTCAGATGTGCTGTGATGATGTTGAAGAGATTAACCTCGTTCAATGTGGGCAATTTGAAATTTTTATTTGATAAATTGTGCTGTGGAAATTATGGAAATTATTACTTCAAATGAAGTGAATTCAATCAGCACTGCATAATTTGATATTTATTGGTTTGCAATCTCGCCAGACACCTTTTCAAGCGTAGCAACTTCGATCCTCACTAAGTGCTCCAGGCTTTCCTCCAGTGCCCTAAGCTAAGCTTAGAAAACAATTATGGGAGGCTCGCTGTAGTGGTGAGCAAATTGTCTCTACATTCATGAATTCTGTATTTATTGAGTGCTCCACACATATGGCCTTGTTCCATAGTAAGTTCTAGTAGCTGACGTATTCGAATATTTCTCATTGTCACCAGTATTCGTGTTCAATTTCTGATAAAAGTCACAATTTTGCATGCTGATTTTAAAGGCAAGCAAACAGACTCTTCACTGTTGGAAGTTTATACTGCACTAAACTTCCTAAATCAACTTTCCTCCTTTTAGCTTTGTACCATATTAAGCTGATATATATATATATATATATATATATATATAATATATATATAATATATATATATATATATATTACTCCAAACGTTATTATATTAAGTACATCTTGTTTTAAATAGACGTCCATGTTTTATTTATTAAACCGTGCATAATACGTATATCGTCTATTTATTACAAAGAAGATGTATCCACTATAATAACGTGAAGTAATAAAAATGTCAGTTCATTATATACATAATGGAAAGAGAAAGTAAAATAAAATCAAAATCCCCTATAAAAATCATATAAAATGAAACAGGAATTTTTCTTACAAAAATTATCAGTGCTTAGTGTCTATAGTATAAAGGAACCCACAATGGGAATCTACACCAAGTCAGCTCTGCAATAATAACATCAGCAACGACTAGAAATACGTCTAATGAGAAAAGAAGGTTTGGAGAATTTAACACGCACATCACATACATATTTTAATTATTAAGTAAATAAATACGTCTGTCTATTTCAAATAAGATTTATACATTATATGTAATATATATATATATATCCTGTGTGTGTGTACACACATATACACACACACACACACACATTATATATATATATATATATATATATATATATATATATATATATATATATATATCCCATTTCCGGCATTCAGCTTTGCTAGCTCATCAGTGTCACGTAAATTCTAATTCGATAGGACAATTCTGACATCCACCCAGTCATAACTCGATAGTATTTTTTTTTTTTTTACATATTTCGTGATTTTTCAAGAACCGAAAAGCTTTCGATGACGACGCGCGGGAAGATTCGGATAAACGCAAACATGTGCGATCGCTCTGTGGAAGAAACCAAAAATGTAAAGAAGGAAAAGAGAGTTCCATGAAAAACGGTCTTATCCACAGTGGAAGCAGAAACGCCTCAGATTCCAACAGTATTCAGATGCCGACAGCCATCTTTAAACAAACGGAGACAGACAGGTTGACGCCCACGAATAGACCTACTCAGACAATATACAAGAGAAATAAGGTACTTAATAACTGTATTAGGGTTATTGGAAAGAGGGAGAGGGAAGATATTTGTCTTTTTTTACACACCAAGGACCATTATCCGTGATACACTAATACTTTTAAAAGACAGGAGAAAAGCCGAAAACAAGACAGATGAACTCCCAAAATTAGTTAAACTTGAAAACATTGTAGATGCAAAAGCAAAACATAAATAAACACATGTAACTCTCTCTCTCTCTCTCTCTCTCACACACACACACTCACACACACACACACAGACACACACACATATATATATATATATATATATATTTATATATATATGCACAAATATATATATATACTAGAGAATAATCCTAAAGAGCCAGGCAAACCTACCTAGGTTTCACCTAAACGAATCTGCTAAAAAGGAAAAAACGGAACAGTATTTATTGATAAAAACCAAATAAAACCATAAAAACGTGACATAAAAAAACAAACTTTACGATTGGTTTCGTATTGTGTTAATGTTCCAATTTTTTTCCTCGGGTGCCGATTTGTTCTATTACAAGTTGAGCTATCCGAGGTTTTCAAAACGAGTATTACATATATATATATATATATATATATATATATATATATATATATATATATATATATATATATATATATATTTTCCCCGAAAGAAAATTGAAAAAATATAATGTTGAAATTTGTAGGCACTCATTTTCTAAGCCTCTAAACTAAAACACCAGACAACTCTTTCAAAGATATTTTGGGAATTGAAGGGGAAAGTTTGAGCCCACAGACAGTTGAGAAGATAATAGTTTCCGTACATACACCTAACAGTCTTAGAGATACGTGTGACCTATAAGGCGACCTATAGATAAGACAAGACCCAAAATCTAGGTAAATTTCCCTGAATTTGTCTGGCTCTCTAAAGCCAGCTTTCCCTGACGATCCGCTTAGGTGAAACCTTGGTAGGTTTTACTATATATACATACATATATATATATATATATATATATATATATATATATATATATGTGTGTGTGTGTGTGTGTGTGTGTGTGTGATAATCCCGAGGAGTTCCTGAGAAATGAATATCAAGGTAAAACTCCTGGTAGAGAGCTCAATGTATGAGAATAATAACAAATCATACAGAACAAAATATAATTAAAAAAGATTTCAAAGAAAAACCTTATTGTAAATTAGTTTATAATTATATCGTTTACAGCTGGTAAATTTAAATTTAAGATTTTTCTTTGAAACATTTTTTAATAATATTGTTCAGTATGATTTGTTATTATTAAATAATTTAGACAAGTTTTGTCTACTTATTTTCAATAGAATCCTCTCATATTCACGGACAAGCTTCATAGTATCCTTATTAAAGGAAGAGAAAATTACCATATTAATACATATTCATTTATTCCGACTACTTTCGACATTAACACAATGTCATCATCGGGGTGTTTTTTTCTAAGACAAGAATTGTTGTGTTCATCTGAAAATTCAATTTTTAACTGTGATGTGTGTGTGTGTGTGTGTGTGTGTGTGTCGGACAAGGAAAACTGAATCAAAAAATACAAATCTTGAAAATATGAGATGGTGAATGGTTATATACTGGCCATTAATCAGAAAGGCGATAACTTTTGAATATTAACTTGTGAGGTAATAACTCTTTCCAAGTTTTGTTCACGCGAGATTATAGATGAAATCACATCACTCAGTAGTCATTGAAACTTTCTTTGTGTTGATGAGATGGCATTGGACAAACTCAGGCCTCTTCGCAGATTTCATAACTGATTTCAAAAAAGATCTGTTGAACTATTCGCCAAGTTTTTTATTCTACATTTTTTTTGTATTTTTCTAATAATTGTTCTTTCTGAACGATCTTCATTTTAAAATGCCACTAAAAGCGAACAAACAAAAAACTTGTTCGTCCTAAAACATGCTTACGAAAACCTGATGAAGTATTTTCGACTCTCGGTAGGTTTGCTGAGATTTACACAAAATTAGATGCAGGCGCGTTTGCCTGAATCTATCAGCCATCGTAAAGATTACAGAACCGTTCCAACACGGCAAAAACTCGCATAGTAAATGAATACAAGTAGATAACGCGAAGTTTGTTAGCAGACTGACTCAGTAGGCTAGGTACAAATTTTCGTTGAATGGTACAATCATTGCACGTACTTTCCTGGAACTTTCGAATAGCATCTCTTACCTAGGTGTTTTTTGTATGTGCATGTTTGTGTTAATAAAGTTAATTTCATTTACAGTGTCGAAGCTTTACGAGAAACTAATGTAGTTCTGTGAAGACACGAAGACGGTTAAATTCGTGTGGTCGGGGCACCAGGGAAAAAAGCTATTCATATCCAAGCAGCAACTGGGAAGGTGAGCCATTGGGTTTGGCTCAAAAGAAATGATCCCCCGAACCAGTCGAACCAGGTAGTTGAGCCTCACCTCAGTGTGTGTGTATTCGAGGTTGGGTTATGCATAGTAAGATCCGTCGAGAGGGGTAGGCTATGAAAGGGAATACGTTCTTTTCTTTTGGTATTCCATTGGCAGCGCTTGCAAATTATACGCACACATATGCATAAATTACCTCGCACACTCACTGATACGAGGCCAGAATTATAATTTAGCAGAACGTTTGCTCTCTCCACTTCTCACCGGCAATGTGCTAATCTGACCAGCAGTTAAGACCCTCCGGTACCAAATAACCCTCTCTCAACTCCATTTGTTAATATTTGAATTTTTTCCACCTGAAGCTGATTAGGACTTCCACTGGAATAGTAAGGGGGGTGAATAGGTTGAGGAGGAAGTGAAAAGTAGGAGACAACAAGGTGAAAAAAAATGAAAATTATAGAAATATTTTTGATTTCATTAACGCATTTAAGCATATTACTTTGGGACGTTGTTAGGTATGTATTATTTGTTGGCTATTGATGCATATTTATTTATATCGTGGCGTTGGCAAGACTTTATTGAAATATTTTCAATTTTGCTAAAAACAAAATATTTTTCTTATGACATTGAAGGGCATATATTTTGAGTTTAAATTCCTACTAGGACTTGTCATAATGTGAATAAAACTTGTTTTTAACCATTTTACAACCACCTGATTTATTGACCCTTTTTTTTTACAGTTATTGTTTCTGTCTATAAATATTTCATAAAATTCAACCGACTGCTGGGTCAATGAATTCCGAATATTTCCCGAGGAAACAGCTAATATTACCATCACTATAAGAGATGAGAAACAATTACTACACTTTGATCCCAACATGATGGCTATGGAGTGAAGAAAAGAGAAACTCGAATAGCACTGGCTGCTCGGTCAATGAATGCCGAATATTTCCTTATAAGGAAATGGCTAATTATTATAATTACCATAAGAGATGAGAACAGAAACTACACTTTGATCCCAACACGATGGCTATGGAGTGAAGAAAAGAGAAACTCGAATAGCACTGGCTGCTCGGTCAATGAATGCCGAATATTTCCTTATAAGGAAACAGCTAATATTACCATCACTATAAGAGATGAGAAACAATTACTACACTTTGATCCCAACATGATGGCTATGGAGTGAAGAAAAGAGAAACTCGAATAGCACTGGCTGCTCGGTCAATGAATGCCGAATATTTCCTTATAAGGAAACAGCTAATATTACCATCACTATAAGAGATGAGAAACAATTACTACACTTTGATCCCAACATGATGGCTATGGAGTGAAGAAAAGAGAAACTCGAATAGCACTGGCTACTCGGTCAATGAATGCCGAATATTTCCTTATAAGGAAACGGCTAATTATTATAATTACCATAAGAGATGAGAACAGAAACTACACTTAGTATTTAATTGCTGCCCCACGGTGACAGGATGTGATACAAGGTCAGTTTATGTTGTAAACCCGAACCCGTACACCCGGGTAAGTTACCAAAATAGCCCAGACCCCGCAACTGTCGGTTGTGCTAACATCGGTATTACCACCAGTCCTCCCTCTTTAGTGTAATGAGGGGGGTAGTTCCACGGGCAACTGTTCCCCGAGACCGGACATCTCTTATTTTCAACTGCATTCTATCCGAAGACAGAAAACCATTGAGTGGTAAATTGTAGTTTATCCGACAGAGGGCAGAGACTACACTTTGATCTCAGCACGATAGCCATGGTGTGAAGAAGAGATTAACTTAAGTAACTGGCTGTTCGATCAATAAATGCCGGAAGGATACTTATTTATAAAGAAACGCCTCATATTACCATAACTGATCACGTCCTGAAAGGACGTGGTATATAAAAGGAGAAATTAAAAACAAACACATATATCAATATACACGTATATAGGACTTACAAAGAAGTGGTACAAAGACACTGTGAAAGCAAATCTCCAGGGATGCAAGCTCGAACCCAAAGAACTAGAGGAGCGCGCCAGTGATCGACTACGTTTTCGAATCGATGCTGCTATATCACCTTCGAGGATGCTCGACGCCAGAATCTCACCGCTGCCAGAGATCAACGCCACAGGGCATCGTCAGCAGTGATTGTGACAACAGACTTTCAGTTCCCCCACTGTTCCAGACTCTGCGCCACCAGCTTGGTGGCTCCGCAACCCAAGCTGGTGGCTCCGCAAGCCACCAGCTTGGGTTGCGGAGCCACCTCCGAGTTCACAGATGAGAGGCAGATACAAAGGACAACTGACATATATCCACAATATAACCGACATATATACGGATTCGAAGGACAACAGACATATATCCACAAAATCATTAATTTATTATTTATTTTATCGATACGCGGAAAAGACTAAAATACAATATATGCTAACACATATGACTTTTATTGATTTACTGATTTTCATCAAAATTTGCAACCATATCCGGGCACTAAATATTGTGCATAGTTATGTGAATATTAATCTGTACTTGTATACCAAAAGTTATACGAAACGTACATATTTTTGTCGATTATGACCTCGTGTGAAACGTACACCTGTTCTTTCAAGAATTGATTTAGTGTTGCCGGCTAAATAGTCAGCCGCGTTCAGCACACCAGTCTCTTTAGTTTTTTTTTCTTCTTTTCTTGTCTTAATCTCTTTTTTTTTCTCGACATTTTCTTTGTCTCTCTTTTTACTTCTTACCCTCACATTTTATTTTATTTTTACTCACACGTGACACACTCAATAAAGGTCAGACGGAAATACTGAGAATTAAAAAAAAATGTCCAAAGAACCAAACCCCCCCACAAAAACACACACACACACGCACGCACACAAACACACACACACACACACACACACACACACACACACACACACACACACACACACACACACAAGCAAATGGGAAGGAGGCGATCTGCTACTGGTACGAGACTGACGTGGGGTACGAGGAGTGGTAGAAGAAGGATGGAAAGCAAATCAAAAACCTAATACAATAAAAAACTTAAAAAAAAGAAAAACAATTTATATGTTTTACAGAGGAAATCCTTTCTATTCGCCAAAAAAAAAAAAGAAAAAAAAAGCCAGACTAATTCTTCAATTGTGCCCGACGCCAATGACCCCCACCATAAAACACACCCAAACAGTCCCACAGTAAAATATGTTCCTAAATCGAGTACACGCTTTGTGCGTTGGACGTTTTGAAACTAAGTCGAATTTGATCCCAAAACACGAACGTATATCTTTAAATTTACTCGTATATAACTTTGTTTTACATAGAAATTCTGCAGGGCCACTTCGACATGGTGCAATGGTTAACCACGGGCATATCTCGCTGGATCAATTACTACTAAAGAGTGAGTTCGATCCTCACTGAATGTTCCATATTTCTGGCCTTCCGTTCCGACTTATAGGGAAAATCACGTTAAAATGCATTGTAGGAATAGAACTCTATCGTAATTCGGGGATCTCCTAATATATATATATAATATATATATATATATATATATATATATAGTTTAGGAAAAACTAGGTAATCCGTATGGGAAGACCCAATGAGGATAGAATCCAGAGAGCTCAATGTAAATCAGAGCTAATAATTTAAATAAAAACAGATTACTTTAAGGTTCCATATAATAAATTATTTCACCACAGCCCTTCCAAAGGACAGTGGATCATCAGATTTATTTCCAAATGTTGAAATGAAAAAATGAAAATATATTTACACATTTACGACAGGCAACAATAAGGAAACTCACGAAGTGGGGGCAGTGTAGGGAGGTAGAGAGACAGCGTTGAGTTAGATGTAACATTTCTATTGTTTCAAATTTAAATATTGGCTGAAATCTCGACATTGACACTTTAAATCTGTTAACGGAAGTTATATCTTGATTAGGAAGTGGGATGGAGAGAAATCTATATTGAAAAAAGAGAAAAAGAAAAAGAGAGAAAAAAAGAGAAAGAGGTTGTAAACAAGTGTCATTAACTTCTATTGGAATAGGCGTTGTTTTGTTTTTTTTGTTTTTTTTTATATTGTAAACACATATATGATGGAGCATGATCTCTAATATTGCGTTAAAATGCCACTCCATATTAAATTAATACCAAATTTTAAGTAATAGAATTTACCAATGTAAAAATAGTCACTAATCAATCTCATAAATAAAATTCAAACTGATAAAGATATCACCTTAATAATCACTTACTACTAGATGTAAACTTATATTTGAGAAAAAATTTCTAGTGTTTTAATGTAAACTCTATATACCTCTTAATCGACTATTTCACATTAAATCACCAAAATGTCCGTAATAAGGTTTTTAAAAAAACTTTAACATATAATTAAATGGCTTAGACTGTTTAAACTGAAAAATTTACGAAATCTCAAAGTAAAAAAAAAAACCCAAAAAAAACGCATATTCCAATAGAAGTTAATGACACTTGTTTACAACCTCTTTCTCTTTTTTTCTCTCTTTTTCTTTTTCTCTTTTTTCAATATAGATTTCTCTCCATCCCACTTCCTAATCAAGATATAACTTCCGTTAACAGATTTAAAGTGTCAATGTCTAGATTTCAGCGAATATTTAAATTTGAAACAATAGAAATGTTACATCTAACTCAACGCTGTCTCTCTACCTCCCTACACTGCCCCACTTCGTGAGTTTCCTTATTGTTGCCCGTCATAAATGTGTAAATATATTTTCATTTTTTCATTTCAACTTTGGAAATAAATCTGATGATCCACTGTCCTTTGGAAGAGCAGTGGTGAAATAATTTATTATATGGAACCTTAAAGTAATCTGTTTTTATTTAAAATATATATATATATATATATATATATATATATATATATATATATATAATGCTAACAGTTTCTTATTTCGCAATCGTTATATTTTGTCTCCTTAAAACCTGATCTTTTATTGTCCTCTTTCTCATTAATAATGTTTTTGTTTTTCTTTTATTCTTTCACACTCAATTACTCTTGCAATCTTAGTGAATTTATTGCCTTGCTTAGGGTGAAATAAATATAAATGCTCTGAAAAGGGAAGAACAGCGACAAATATCGGTTGCTTGGCGTCTTAAAACATAGTTTCCCTGTAAGAGATAAGGGCATTTTTTGTTAAACTATAGGTTGATGAATTCTCGATAAAAAGAAAAAAAAAGCTCACGTTTTTTTTTCTTTCTACCCCAGATTTGCTGCTTCGTCATCTTGTCTACGGAGAGCTAATGTCATCACTGGCAATAAATATACAAGCACCTTAAAACAATTTCATTTCATTATATACATTATATTTAGATCGTTCATGTGTTTTTTTGTAGTCCCAAGAGTCACGTGCATGTGTGTGTGTGTGTGTGTGTGTGTGTGTGTGTGTGCGCGTGCGTGTGTGTGTGTGTTTTAGAAGGTGGTTGAATTTGAAATATTTCCATATTTTGAAAGGGTACCCGATGTCTGGATATGTGTGTAGCGTAACGACTATCCGCTTGGAAAATCGTTTTGGCGAGGCGAATTCAAATGTTTGCGCCGACTGTGTTTTCTATGCCGTTGGAGAAAGCATGAATTAATCTCTTATTCTCCCCGCTGCTGGTTAATTAATAGGGTAGACTAAGCTCTTTAGCCTTGACTTACTCTGAATTCAAAGCCCGAGAAGGCAATGGGAAAGTAAATATTAAAGAAAAGGAAGCTGTGGTGAGCAATGCATGTACTGAAGTGTTATGGCATTAAAACAAAAATAACAAGCCTTGAAACATCTTCATTTATATGCGAAAAAGCTGGCATAAATTAAATACTGATTTGCATAACTCACATCAAAATCGAAAGTACATTCTTACATCATCTGCTTCACAGAAAGTGAAAGAAACCTGGCGTCAAGATGGCTGCCAAACTTTGTTTTATTTTTGTTTTAATGCCATAACACTTCAGTACATGCATTGCTCGCCACAGCTTCCTATCAGTAACTGCAAGGAGTCCTAGGGACGAGGTTGAGTGTTACAGTAATAGACCTGAAAAAAAAGTCTTCTTTTTTTACTTAAATTCTGAAATTTGGACCGTTTAAATAACTTCCGATCCCCACTTTAATTAAGATCCCCAATGTTTATTATTTTAAAGTGATGATGAGAATCGTAATGAAACCTAAACATATGATGAAAGTGAATCTATATATTTTTTGTTCTTGAGAATTTACGAGAAAAATATTAAACACTATTTATTTATTAGATTGTTTAGAATAATTTTATATTTACAACATTCTAAAAACTGATACAGTTAGAACTAATGCAATGCAATAATTATCATTTACTAGTTTATAAATAAATAAATACGTAAACAATGTTTTAGTCATAAATTTATAAGCATTTACTAAATTATTGCAATATGCGAACCAACTGTAAAGAAATTAGTATTTACTATTTTATAAAGTTCGAATTGACTGGCAATTAGCCGATGTCTTGCCAACCATTCCAATAAATATAAATAAATAGTGTAAATAAAGCATCTAATAAATAAAGAGTGTTTATTATTTGTACTGTCATTTCTTAAGTAAAAAGAAAATGTATAAATTTACATTCGCTTTTTTAAAACAATAAACATTGACGAGGAGTGAAGGTAGTTAAAATAATAGCGGTATCATCGGAAAAAACCGTTCCTTTGACACACCTTTTTTTCAGGCACGAAGACTAAAGATTGCAAATAAAAAATTATTCTTGTTTGAGCTATGCGAAAAATGAATAAAATGGCCGGATCAATAAGCACCAGTGATGTGAGAAAAAATGTCTTAAAATATAACCAAATAAATAATTAAATATCATCCTTCACTTTGTGTGGGTATCTAAGAGTATTAAGCTCCTTAAATCCTGATGTCGATCCTCATTGGTGATTATACCATATTGGCCATGAACCAGTTTAATCAAAGAAGAGTTTATTTTTTACCAGATGTAAGTATTTTTTATATGATCGGTACATATCACTTATAAAAGATTTCGGTCAGAATTTACTTCTTTTCATTAAACAGCCGGAAAAAAATTCTTTGTTTCTTCTTGTTTTTCTTCAAAGAAAAACAAATTGATTGATCTTTTCACTTCTTACAACTAACACTTGACCTAGGAAACTTTCTATTAAGAATAAACATACACCCACTTTTCATCTTCCCTTGTTGTTGTTCTTCTTCTTTTCGGCAACGATGTATCATTCGCCCAGTTTTAACAAAGAAAGAAATAGTAATAAAAACATTAAGTGGACTTGTACAATGGGCGCTGCTGCCAGAAATATTTTTTTTACAAAATTCTGTTTTTGAATAAATTAAGTACTCCAAATTATATATATATATATATATATATATATATATATATATATATATATATATATATATAATTTGGAGCACTTAATTAAGTTTGTGACCCTGGGTTTCATGCTTATTACTTAATTAATTTATAGCAAAAGTGATGGAAACAAAAAGAAAAAGAAGATAAATAGAATTGGCTAGATTATATACCCAAAAAATGTTTTTAATTATTTTTTCCTAAATTTAAAATTGCCAGCGTCTCTCGTTCATGCATTGTGCAATCAATCACATCGTAACGAAACTAAGTTTGAAGTCCTAATGAACGAAACACGTCAAACGAAGATTTTTTCCCATTATTTATGTATGTAGGTACCTCCCCTCATCTAAAAATGCAATACCTTATGTTTAAAATGCATTTTAAAAAATGAAAAAATCTTTTTTGAAGTTCTTAGATTATTTCCAATAAACTAAATACCTTACTGTATTTCAAACCGAATTCAAATTGGTTGATCTTTGTTTGTTTTTGAAATCGCTAAAATTATTCATATTGACAAATCTGTCAACAAAACATAATTCTCTGTATTAGAAAATGTTTAAAAAATAAAATACACTATTCTGAAACTTTACTTGAGGAAGATTAACTGATTGAGCCAACTATACGGACAAAACGAAAAAACTAGCATGTCTCGAATTTATTTCTTTTTTAAATCACAGCCCTACAATGTACAAAAATCGTGTGTAACTTTTTTGGCAGAAACGCGTCGGTAAACTTCCGTTTACCCAACTGACAGTAAGATCACCCACTCTCTACCGCTGTGAAAGTGTTGGCAGGTAGGTGGGGTGGGGAGTAAGATTTGATGGTGGTGGTAGTAGTAGTCGGTGTGTTGTTAGATAAAAAGTGGGAGGTCTGACCCAGCTTGACCCAATTTGACCTCTTCTGACGGCGTATTCAACGAAAGTCCCAATCTTGCCAGCTTTAATGACAGCGACGACAAACCCAACGTTTCAAAAATACGCGTGGCGATGTGCGTTTAATGTCTTTTTCGCCGCTGAAGGGGCGAAGAAGTATATCAGGCGCATTTTAAATGGGATCTCAGCACATCTCGTTCATAAAGTGAAAAGAGCAGTAATAATTAACTTGTAGCAGTCGTTGTAGTTTGTACGATGACAAAACTCGGAGACATAACACTTATTTTTAGCATCTTCAAACGACTCGTGGCCATCGCTCGAAGATCAAAACGAATGAAACTCTCCTCGAATCTTCAGAAGACTCAGCAACATATTCCACGACACAGATACGAATCTACTGGCCTTGGAATCAAGTGATAGCAAATTTCTAACGTTTGTCTCTGTTCTCACCAAATTTAAATATGCTGGTAACGGAAGTACTTCTGATTCTTTCATGGATTTTGGAAGCTCTTTCAGATTTCTCATGAGAGATTTTTTTTAGTTGCGAGTCGATCGTCAGTCATTATCGACAAGATACTTACTTTCACTTAGGAGTTATTTATTTTTATTTTTTTAAAAAGTCATGTCTCTTCTGAATGTAGGCGATCATGACTCTCCACAGATTAATTTTCTTTATAATTTGTGAATTACTATGGCTTATTGGGAAAGATACAGGAGTAGTTTCTCCTTGCCCTCTCCAAGAATATGAATTCAAAACCAGAGAAGGTAATGGGAAATTACTCTCCTATTTTTCTAAATAAAAAAAAATCTTAGCATTTGACGCATATTAAAGAAAAGGAAGCTATCGTGAGTCATGACCAATGCAAGTACTGAAATGTTATGGCATTAAAAGAAAAAAATCTGTGAATTACCATGACTTCTTGGGAAAGATAGAGGAGTAGTTTCTCTTTTGCCTTCTCCGAGGATATGGATTCATTTTTTTTTCTTTTAGACTGCTTACTACTCAAGACTAGAGTCCAGTATTCTCTCCTATTCAATACCAAGAGCATATGTGCTAAAGTGAACGATCTATCGATCAGAATTTGAATTTGAACTCAGTTCGTCGATTCCACTTCCCAAACAAACAAAACCTCTACGCTACCTACACATCAGTTTAGTAGTAACGATTGTGTTAAACCTATTACTTACCTTGTTGTTCTCAGTGGGGATGGGCGTCAAGTGATGACAATTATCCTAGATACGCTGTTACTGGGCTCAGTATTTTTACTGATTCAATTGCAACTTTTCCTTTTCAAATACAGTTTTTAAACTCCTCTCAAGGATAACCGAAAATCGTTCCTCTCACTGTAGGTATCACTGGATATCGCACGATACAAGGTAACAAATATTCTGGTATATCTCGAATTTTACGTATTCTTGTCAACATTTTTGTTTTTAGTCATTTCACCCCAAGAAAGGCAATAAAACCATAAAGACGCGAAAAGTTATAGTGTCAGAGAATACGAAAAAAAAAAAATAAATAAAAATAAAACACTATTAAGGAGAGAAGATTGGAAGAAGAAGAATTAAGAAGACAGAAGATGCCGATTGGCATTGCATTTAAAATTTTTGAAGATCAAAGTTGACTGGAAAGTAAGAAACTGGAAAAGCGAGAAGTGCGAGAGAAGAAACTGTTATCATAGAACTTACGGTTACATCTAGCCATTTCAACCGTAAAATGACTAGACATTGCCGCCAATCTAGTACTATGCTTAAATTCATAAAGTCTAGTTACCACAGAGAGAAGTTCATCAGAACAATTTAAAGTATTCATAGAAAATAGACAGAGAAGCTACGTTTCGGCGGTGAGAAAGTGTCGGAAGCCGAGATGCCAGGTCAGGACAAATATCATTGCAGATTCTTCAATATTCCATTTTTATTCTGATCTGATTCTGATAAGAATAGAGAATTGCAGAAAGGGCCAGATGCTAACACTTCAACTTGAGTGAGGAACAGAAGACTTACTCTTATTTAACACGCTATTACACGGCCACACTAAGCTTGTTAGAGTCTATACGGTACCTCATTCTGTCAGCAAACAAAAACTTATCCTCTTTGTAGACGCGTTTACAATTATTACGAACAGACACAAAGAGTCATCTGTTGTGTTCGGAACAATCACGCTGGTATAACCGGAAAAAAGTTGATTCTGTGGGTTGTAGCGGCTGAACAGAAGATTGTGGTTGCACCGAGTATTTCCGAGAAGATACAAAAGCATCGATGTCGGCTTTAACCCAAGAAGAAGCGTGTTTGTGGCTCACTTCTCAATACTAAGGTTAAGAATATCAATCTGAGGGGTGTCTCGAAGAAAGTCACGAAATGAATCCCAATCAGTACGCTGGTAAGAAAATGAAGTTTTGTGAATAGGAAGTTCCTTTCTAATAGACAACCCCAAAGAAATATAAACGGCGTGATTCGAATTGTCAAAAAGACAGAGTTATGATGCCCGACAAGAGCTAGGAGAGGAAGTAAGGATCAAATCAAGTAAAGAAGAATATTGATCAGATTTGTTAAGCAAACGAGTAGGGAAATCCATTATTTAATTTCAACGGAAAATTGAAAGTCAGAATAACGGCAACATCAATAACATTAGAATGCATAAGCCACTTGACGTGATGAGCATTAAAATCCCAAAACACAAGTGTTCGCTGATGAATGTAGAGAGAAAGCCATTCTATATTGTCAGAAATTTGTTCTATGTTACAGTGTTGAGACGGAGAGCAATAAAGGAAAAATAGATAGTTAACAGAGTGCAATAATGTAAGTCGAAAGCACATGAAAGACTCGAGACAATTCCCTTGCAACTGGAAGATGTTCACGGAATATAAACACCAATGCCATGCATATCCTAGGATTTTTTCGACAAAAAGGAAGATAACCTGGAACAGAGGATTAATTGGTAGCAATGCAAAAATTTAAATTAGTTTCGCAGTTTAACAATGATATGGCCTATGTCCTTTCGTACCATCAATCTTCCTTTGATAGTTTGGCAGTGAGTATTAGCACGACACGCACTTATTAGCAGTAGCAGTCGTAGTATGAGGAATGAGAAGAAAGTAAAAAGCAGAAAGGGCAGAGACTGTATTATAGTCGTCGTCTTCTTTATTAGATTAGATCAAAGTCTGAACTGTAGTGATGTCGGTGTTAGAGCTAATATTTAGGTAATATATCAGTGTACATGAGCAGAAAAATATGTAGGTAGCGAAACGGTTACCGGCACATGAAATAGAATCGGCGAGTCGAGTTCAATTTCTGGTCCAGTATTGTACGTTCACTTTTCCACTTCTGTCCTTGGGAATGACATGAATTCCTATTTACTCTCCTTACCTATTGGTGAAATAGCAGAGTAGACTGGACTACCCAAACTTGGGTAGCAACCGGTCTAGAAAAACCTTAAATTCAAAATCCAACACTATCCTCAAGAATTTACAGAATACAAAGGAAAGGAATTCATGTTTACAGGATCACTTACATCCCGAAGAGATAGGACATTAAAAAAAAAAGAAGATTTGTCCAGAAGTGTAAAGAACCAAAAGTTGATGATCTGACCTCAAATGCTGCGACCTACTTAGTGAACTTGAGAAAACCTATTTTACTGCGTCCTGGGTATGACGATAAACTACATCCGTCAGCTAGACCACTGATCTTGAGGTTTTGAGAAGCGTCGAACCACCTCTTAATTGTTGTTTTTTTCAGGTCCACCCTGACCCAGGGTAGTAACACCTGTTAGGGTCCCAGCTATGGGAAAATAGTGAATCCCCCAAACTGAGGTCAAGATATGAAAATATAAGAATACATTCGAAAAATATTACCAGCAATATATTTTCATAGTAAAAAATAAAAAAAATATCATGAATAAATTATTGGAAAAAAAGAAATTACTAGCAATACATTTTTGAAGAAAGTTGCCAAAGCCCAGCAGAAAATAAGGTTTCGGTATCAAATGACTGATAATGTATAATATGTCGTTAAAGAAAGAAACCAGACCAAACCTATTTTACGAAAAAAAAAAGAAAAAAAAAGAAAAGATTTTATAGATTTCAGTCAACAGTAGCATTAGCAGTTCAGTCAATGAACGCCAAATATTTTTCCATATAAGGAAATGGCTAATATTACCATTACTTCTCCTCTACGACTGTCTAAAGGTTGAAGGATGTCAAGTATCACTAAGATTATTCACTGGCACATACACGGACAAACACTGATCTACACGTGTGAAGTGGACATTGGTGTGCAATGCGCGCTCTCCTGATGACCAAACAGGAGAAAGATTTTCATTTCCTTTCTCTCAAATACTCGGTACGACTGGGAGTTTTCCTTTTTCCGTATCTACTGTCATCATTGCAGTTTTTTTCCTTTATGACTATTCTGCTCTTTTCCTGTCTCAGAAATTGGTCTCTACTGACATCGCCAGTAAATCAAACTTATTCTGGGAAAGGCTCCATAATAACGTTCAGTTATCTGCCTGATGAGTGTAGGCAAATGGCGAGTAAATTCACTTGCCTGTATGTAAGAACAATTCTTATTCTCGAGCTATCAATTTAAATTTCTCGCCTCCCGCCATATATTGAAATAAATATTATAATTGTGAACTATAATTTTGAGAAGTGAAAATTTCACTGAAATATGTTGGAACATTGCAAAGTTTTCATCTGGAATCAAGGAAATATGAACTAAGTATGCCTAAACTGTCAATGATTAAAAAAGGCTTCGAGTAAATGAAGCCTGTAGGGTTTGAAGAGGACTGTTGTCGGATCTCGTAGACCGGCGCTACAGAAACACAAAGAATAGTACAAAATAACAGAAACCTCATCACTTGAAGACTTTCAAAAGCAGCGGCAACTAAGATGGAAACCACATCGTTGCTAAAAAAACAAAACAAAAAAAAACAAAAAAAAAACGAGCGATAACAGTGGACTTGATAAACCTATTTTCCTGAAAAATTGTTTTAACATAAAGCTTTCATAAATTTCAGCCAACAGTAGCACTGGCTACTCAGTCAATAAATGCTGAACGTTCAGTATAATGAAACGGCTAATATTACGATTACCATTATGGAAAAAGATAGAATGTATCAGTTTAAAAACTAACGCCTGGAGGATGTAGGTTAATGTTATAAAAGTTTGTATGAAGAGAGAAAAAAGCTGTGATTGTAGTAATAGTAGTGTAAATTACTGTTAGCGCAACTGGTTATTACTATTGTGATTCTTTTAAGTCGTAATAGCAATGGTGGAAATTGTTTAGCAACGAGAGTGTTGCTGTTTTAATCAGAACAACTCAGTTTGCTGTCATTTTTCTCGCGGTGTTGGTGGTGTTATGTTGGTCTTGACACAACACGGCCCCTTTAATACACTCTTGACATTTTGGTGAACAAACAATGGAATAAATCTTACTTCTGGGAGTAATTTGAGAATTTCACCTAATTCTTCGTCACTCTCCTCTTTTGAACCCTGCCTGACTCTTAGTTGTCTTCCTCTTTGTTTCGGTTTCTTTCTTTCTTTTTGTTTTATTTTTTGAAACCGTGTCTTTTCGCTTTCTCTTTCTCTCTGTCTTTTTCGATACTTCTTTCAGCTTTTACTTTTTTGTGATTTTAAACAGCCTTTTTCCTTTTTTATTTTGTTTATGCCTCATTTTGTTTCATTCTTGTATTTTATTCTTAGATGTCTTTTCATTCATTTTATCTCAATGCTTTATCTTCCTGTTGCGTCTTTCTTTCTTTCGACTTTTATTTACTTAACTTTATTTTTCCACTGTTTTCTCCTATTCTTTCTCTTTTCCATTTTCTTTCTTTTCTTCCTTTTCTTTTTTCTTTCATTTCATCCATTGTTACTTTTTCCCCTTTTCTTTATTTCCTTTCTTTTCGTCTATTTTCTTCCCATTTTCTTTCTTTCCTTTCTTCAATTTTCCTTTATTTCATTTTCATCCCATTTTCTTATCTTTTTCTCTTCCTTTTTTTCTTATTTATTCTTTCCTTTCTTCCTACCATTTTTCTTTTCCCATTTCTTCCTTTTTCTCATTCTTTCCTTATTCTTCCCTTTTTCTTTCTATCCTTTTTCTTTTTCCTTTTCTTTATTTCCTTTTCCTCTTATTTTTTCTTTCTTCTCTTTATTTTTTCTTTCTTCCCTTTTCTTTCTTTCTTTCTTTTTTTTCTCTCCTGTTCTTTTTATCCTATTTTCTCTTTCTTTCTGTTTTACTCCTCAGTTTCATTTCTACTTTGTTAATTTCTCTCTTCCTCCCTGAAAGCTTTTTTTCTCTTCTCCTCAATTTTTTCTCCGATATTTCCCAGTTGACTTCGGAATTGGAGACAATTTGTGAAATACGTAAAGACTCGCGAATACTGATGTTCAGTAAAGAAAATCAAGTGAAAAGCAGATGGTGAGAACAAGCACAAATTCACACTAAAACCTCACTTATTTATTTATTTATTTGGTATTAAGTTGTTACCACAGTTAAAAGGTCTGCATATATTCAATGTTAGTAGTGTAGCAATAGGCAGTGTTTTAACAGAGGACGGTAAGTGCGACGCTGAGATCCGAAAATGTGTTGGAATGGCCAAAGACGCATTCCAAAAGCTAGGCAGAGTATTTGGTAACAAAGAGTACTGAACAGCTACGTGATATCTCTTCTCTTTTACGGCAGCGAATGTTGGACGGTCTCCTCAAAGATGAAGAAGAAACTCGAGGCAACGGAGGTACGGTTCTACAGAAGGATGCTACGTATACCATGGACCGAGCGTGTGAGCAACGATGAGGTTTTGGAGAGGATGCAAACAAGGAGGAAGTTTATACTTAACATCAGGAAGAGGCAGCTGAAACTTTCTAGGACCATAATGAGAAAGGAGGGCTTGGAGAATCTGATACTCACAGGTCGGACAGAGGGAAAGAGAGACAAGGGAAAGCAACGCATGACATACCTGACGGGCTTAAGCAGGGGGATGATAGAACATGTCAGAGGGACGAAACTTATTGAGAGCTACAAGGGATAGGAGGAAGTGGAGAGCCATGATCGCCTACGTCCTGAAGGGACGTGGCACATAAGAGAGTGTAGCAAGGTCATTTCGGATTTCCGATTTATTTAAAGACGAACATGAACGTCACAAGCATGAGGGTTGAATCCATCATCATTTAAGCACTGAGCAAAGAAGATCAGGAATAGATTTACAGAGGATCATTGAATTCTTACACTTGAGCGGTGTGCAGTGTGCAGTATGTTGTTCTTGCAAGTCACTGTTAGGGAATTCGGTTCTCACTCAAGGCTAGAAAACCCAGTCTCCAGCGAGAAAAGAGACGGATTTATGCCCTTCCTAAGGGCATATGGATTCATGCTTTTCCTAAGCGCATACGAGCGAAAGTGAACGTAACAAACAAGCTCAGAATTTGAAGTCGGATTGCCAATTTCAGTTTCGGCGTCGATAGCCGTTAAACTACCCGCATCTCTACTGAATGCAGAATTGAAAACCTGTTTTCTGGCTGGAAGATTTTGCTCACACTTTACGTGTAAATTCCTTATGTAAATTGATTCGCTTCAGGAAAATGTCGCCGTAAGATTTCGTTTCGTTGCGAAAGAGTAGCGTTTAATAGATAACTGGCAAAATGGCATATCAACGTGGTGTAAGGTTAGCAAGCTTGGCTCACTTGAACGATTATTAGTGAGTTCGATCCTTATTAGGTGCCCTATACTTTCGGTCTTGTGCCACATTTAAGCTACCCTAAGAAAAACACCATAGATAACTAGCAAATTGTCTTTTTGCTTAACTCCTTGCTTTATATGAGTATAAAATAGTTTACCAAACTTCTGAGTTGACCAATACTCTGCTTGACGAACTCTCTTCCTTCGGGCAGAGGGGGACTCAGACGAGGCTATGCATACAGGCAGTGTCTCATCTGGGGAGATAGACAGCTACCCGACCCAGTTTATGCGGGGTATACGATTAATTTTTGCCCGAACATACGCGCTTGGAAAGCCCCACATTAAAAACCGGCCTTGTGCCACATCCTGTCTTGGAGGGAGATCTCAGGTAAATATCGTGTATAATGTAGTCATGGTTGACAATCGAGGTAACAGCGGGTAATGGAGAAACATTGTAGCATGCCAATGAAGAGACAAGTTTGTTATATCTGGCGAGGGGGCTGGACGTAATAAAGGAGATCTGGTTTTATGCCTTCCTGAGGTATATAGTGCCAAGTCAACATAAACAGCTTGACGACTTTGTTTTCAACTACGCCATTACGACACAGATCCAAAATAAAAACAGTTCAAAAGTGAACACTTATTTTTACGACACTGTCGGGATGTGTAGAAGCTAAAGAATTTACGGAATCTAAAATATCTTTCTTGTTCGGAGTTTCTAAAATAGATGACATTTTAAAACTTCGTTGCTGTGACAACATGGAAGTATTGTAAATATTGTTAGCGTTTAGAATTCTCTACTAACACAGAAAGCCAGTGCAAGGGTCTCATACTCACACTGAATCTTTGATACGGGACTCTCCACTCCACTACATTTCAATTTTCATAAGGTAGTATTTATATAAAATATACATTTTATTGTAACTTAATCATGTACAATAATGGGTCATAAGTAATATAGGTGAACAATTCAATTAGAAAATTGTAAATAAATAGTGTATCTAAATAAAAACTACAAACATGTCATAATATATCATTCCAGCTTAAATAAATCGACAATGTTTTACGGCAATTTTTAACATAAACTTGAAATTTTTCTTCTTAAAAAGTTGAATAATTGTAACACATTCAACATAATGGATGAAAAACAGTGAATTTTGCATAGTGTTTTGTTTTTTATATACTTAGCACGAGCAAAACAAATTGACAGATATGGGCGAGAAAAAAAATGACCCCAGAATGACATGAAAATCCGCGAAAATTGTTCCTCCTTTAATAGTCAGTTGTGGTTAGTTTAATTTGTAACGTATATAAATGTAGGTAGAAAAAAGCAAATGTTGATAAGATCGAGAAGGTCACAAAGCCCTGGCCGGGATTCCAGTCAGGTCTCGCGGGATTCGCGGGTTGTACGCACCGGCGCTGCTTGCACACTTGAATAAAATCTTTTTTTTCATTCGTAACATTTTATATTTCTCATGTTAGAATTTATTGTCTTACAAAACGCGTCGTTGCTAAAATAATGAAACAAAGTACGTATTCTGTATTTAAAGTACGTATTCTGTATTCAAAGTACGTATTCTGCATTCAAAGTACGTATTCTGTATTCAACATCCAAAATCAAAGATCGTCATGAAAAGAGGCTGTTTAAACATACTTTTTTGCTTTATTTTATAAAAAAAAAACAACATTTCTTTTAAATAAAGAACAAACGGATTGTGGTGTTTTATTTTAACAAATTATTTTAAGCAAACAATTGTTTCCCGAAATTTCATTTCTTTTGTAAAAATATTTTATTACATTAAAGAACAAACAGATGTATACATTACACAACAAATTACGCAACATTTATTTTGATTAAACGCGTTACTTAGAACGTTTACTTCGCTACTTATAACGACTACTTCGCTACTTATAACGACTACTTCGCTACTTATGTAAATGTAACCGTATTAGTTGGTAATGATATAAGTGGCAGACGTCTATAAAAGGCAATGTTGATTATTTACAGTTAATTTGTTTAGATAATACACTGACTGTTGTTTGTGTCACGTTACAATAAATGTAACTAAACTGATGCACGAAAAAAAGTAACTAAGTAATCGTTTTAAGGCCTCTGCATATCGGTGCCTACATTATCAAAGCAATGTCACATTTTTAATTAAAGAACAAAAATAACGTAAAATAAAGAAATTATAAAGAACTGTACAGGATTCAGGGTCCGGTGGATAAAAGCGTTGGTTGATTGATTCAAAAGTGACTTGACTCAAAGTTGTGAATTCAGGCCCTGGCCACAGCAAAGAGAACAACAATTTGGAGAGGTCAGTTATCAAGGTGGAATTAACTAAAACTGAATCCAAATGTGTGGTACGTGGAATTAGAACAATCTACCTCTCGGTTTGAAATTTCAACAAATACCACCTGAAGGAGGGTACAACAGCCGAAACGTCGTGAATGTGGCAATAAAGATGAGGACAACAGTGCGAACAGTGTAAATAGTTACAATGCATCATCTCAGGAATACTGACAAATATACAGATATCATTGACGCATACGTATTTTCAAGGCACGGCATTTGTAAATAAAAAATTATCTAACTCTATAAAAGTGACACTGGATTGATATTTTAAAAAGGAACCCCTAAAAATCAATATTTTTCGATTATGACAAGTGAGGCGGTTTTAGAAAGATCTAATGGTGCTAATCTTCCAAAATGATTCCCCAGAATATTGTTCTCTATTTATTTTTACGAGAGAATCAAACTACATATGTAATACGCGAAAATCGCCATTTAAATTATTGTTGTTTAGAAATATGTACTATAAGGTCATTTTGCAAGTATATTGCTATTCACTCTTCAGATTTCGTTGATGGTGGTGGTGATTGTTGGGCGGGTGGTATGCAGAATAGCTCACGACAAACAGCCTCTCGTCATCCGCTTATTGATATAACAAGAACTCATTAAAGAAAGGAGAAACCATTTTCTTTACATATGTTTATCACGTGGCTTATCTTCAGGAAAACATCCATCTGCTGTTTTTTTTTTTTTTTTCAATATTTTGGTAGCCTCCCCTGTTCACCCTCTTCAACGCCTCACCTGACGCAGGTACAGTAGTCCTCATTTTGGGTCAATAGTGAAAATAGTATTTGTAGTTAAGAACTGATGCGCATGCAACCAGAGAAAAACGGCAACAAAATTGGCTTACCACTTGAAAATCGGACACCAAAATTCATATAGACGTAAAACACGAACAACATTTAAAAAATGAAAAAAAGGAAAGAAAAGAAGAAGAAAATAACAACGCATTTTTCTACAGCTTAGCGGCTAATTTCCGGAATTCAGAAATTAATCCTTGTTAAGTAGAGAGTTGGAAGAGGAGGTGAAGGAAGAGGAGAAACAGAAATGTGTATACATCCATATATAACTGAACAATGTATGTTTTTACAGATACACAGTCGGTACGATATATATATATATATATATATATATATATATATATATATATATATATATATATATAAAGAAAGAACAGTAAGAAATATAATCCTGTGTTCTTATAGATATTTTTATTTTTACAAAATAGTGCTCAATGTAAATTTACAGAGCATTATTATTATAAATTAACTTATTTAAAATATGCTTTTTTTCGCTACACAGTATTAACCATGTTTCAAAAATGGAAGCTAAAAGCTTCGAAATTCATTTTGTAATTAAATTAAAAACATTAGTTCCATTTCATCCTCAAGCGAATTTTGGAGTAACTTATTTTTTTAAATTTACTGAGTTTTAAAGACACGGCAAAGATTCATAATTCAGTGTTTTTACAGATACACAGTCGGTACGATATATATATATATATATATATATATATATATATATATATATATATATATATATATATATATATATATAGACGCAAATAGACATATGTACATCAATATACACAGAAAACGTGTGTGCGTGAAATACATATTCAAACATATTTCATTGAATAGTATAAGCATATCGAGTCTACTTTTATACTGACCCTTTCCAGTTCTCTAATCAGCTTCTTAATGTTAAGACAAAATTCATCAAGGAAGGTGCTGTAGTTTTTGTTAACCGAATTAATTCAATCTTCTGCAAGATCATCTTCAGCGGTAAATTACAACGACAAACTGCGATAAAATCTACATTCCGTTGTTATGGTGATTTTTAAAACACGCGCGAACCCGCTCGGTAATTATTTTAAAATTTTAAATTTATCCGTTGTAGTTATGGGATATTTTACAAAACAAGCATTTCAATATAAGAGAGCAGACCGGAAATTGGTAGAAATGTAAAATGGCATTAAATGTTATAGGCACTTTAATATAATGTTGCTATATTCGTAATAAATTTTGTTGAGTGTTGGTTGCTTGCTTGCTTTTGATATAGAGGCCCTCGAGAATCTGAAGTTTTAATTATTTTTATGATGTAGTATATTTGTGTTGTAAACAAGTATTTATGTGAAGGTGGACAGGAGTGTTGTGCAGTAGAACTTGTATCCGACAAATGAAGTGTAAGACTACTTGATAATGTTGCGGTCGTCAAACCAACATATATACTTACTTTTTGTCAGCGATACAATATTCCAAAGAACATTTAAACTGATATACAATGTTGTCAAATACCTATATATAGGAGGATATAACCTGTCACGGCGTTATAGGCTGTATTTTTGTTTGATGTTTTGAAATTTTTTACTCTAAATGTTCGAGCGATGTGAGTAATATTCACCACAGAATTAAGTGCATTGACAAGGAAGTAGATCACGTCCTGTGAAATAAAAGCTTTTTTTTCATCATGAGATTGACTATAAATAAAAAAAATTTCACCCAATGTAAACAAAATAATGTTGTTTATAAATGTTCATGTCCTTTGGAAGATTTTATCTCCAATACTAATAATTGAATAACGACATGAAATTTCATGTCGTTATATAGGCCAGACATACATCACACTCTCTCGTAGGTAGACTTGTCTCTTGTCGAAACCTCGTGAGCATATCGATCAACACATCACACAAAAACAAAAAGAAAACCCAAAATAAAACAAAACAAAATGCGACTATGAATATAAAATGAATTGTGGTAGATAATACAAAAGTATTATAACAATCAAGAAAGACTAAATCTGTTAAGTCGTTATAAGACTTAAGAAACTACCCTGCTACTTAAATATCTTCCTCCACACTTAATGGTACATTGAAGTGTTTATAAAATATTTAAGACGCATACGATATATTTAATACGCATGCAAAAATAACAACATATATATATATATATATATATATATATATATATATATATATATATATATGTGTGTGTGTGTGTGAGTGGGTATGTAGGTCAACACACAGCAGTGACAGTCTGTTTCATGCTTAAACGCAATCTTCAGGCCTGAAGATTGTTGCTTAAGCATGAAACAGACTGTTCCCACTGGATGTTGAGCTCAGTGTCCACTTTTATATTCACTTGTACCCACAGAAGAAGAAAATAGATTTAAATATAAAGGACCTCATTATTATTATTATTATTTTTTAGTTTTGAGAAAGTGTTGGCCCAAAGGGTCTCCTCAAGTTAAAAAAAAATAATGACGTCCATTCTATTTAAGTCTATATGTGTGTGTATGTGCGTATGTGACGATTTACTAAGCGTAGCTTAGATGTGAAACAAGGCCGAAATTATGGAGCACCTAGTGAGGATCGAATACTCTCAGTCATAACTGATCTAGCGAGACAAGCTTGCTAACCATTACACCACGTCTAAGTATGTGTGTGTGTGTGTGTGTGCGCACGCGCGCGATTCACCCGATCATTACACGCGCGCATAAAAATATACACTCATCATACATCCGGGCAACTGATGCAGATGTAGTTTGTCAGCAAGCAATGTTTATGAGAACATGCAGCGTACACCTTTTCTATACAATATAAACCATCTGGTGTTGGGCAATCTTAAATCATTGCACCCTTTTCTTATTCCGTCTATTGTTATTATTATTATTATTATTATTATTAGCAGTAGTAGTTGTATTATTAGTAGTAGCAGTAGTAGTAGTAGTAGTAATGTTATAATTATTAGAATTCTTGTTTCTTTTACTGTTGGCTCCCAAAAGACAGAGTCCGCCCGGGTGGATACCAACAGCTGGATGCGTGTACTAACATCCCGTCAAACAATTATTTCTCCGCCACATATACCTTTCATAAGAAAGTACTTTTCAGGGTTTTTTTTTTATTTTACCGTCACCTCCCATGAGTCTAATGGGAGTACCTCCTTTCTTAGCCCCAAATACATGCCGACGATACGATCAGTCTTTTTATCTTATCCCTAAACTTTTACCTGCTGCTTTGTTCCCCTTGCTTAACCCAAATTTTTATATTTCCAGTTCTTCGCTGCATTATTTGACTTTGTGAAAAGAAGATGCCGAATGAATTACCGTTGTCTTTCTTCATCTTTGCCGTCAGATTTCGCTCGGTTTGGATTCGTTGTTAACATTTGGTTGCCACCTTAAATAATGCATGGTAAGAAGAACAAGAATACCAGAAAACTAAAGACCAAATCTAATTAACCGAATAACATTAAGCCAATATATATATATATAAAAGTAATAAAAATTCCCATACTTTTAAAATCAAACATATACTACTGGATATTATTTACACTATTTACATGCTGACTATTGACATAATTTTTTTTTTGTTATCACAACGTTTCGGCCGTTGTGCGCTCATCATGTGTCAATCGAGGTAACCAACACGGAATTCCGAAATTAACCCTTTATTTAATATACTGGGGCAATTTGTTCTTGTTCCACTGTCTAGGGTTATTTTATCCTGATCTGATTTTTAGTACTGCTCAGCTGTTGACCGCCATGTTTCCAATGAGTCCGAGTACACACTGCCCGGCCCAAGGATTGAACTCATAATTACTGTGTCACCAAATTCACGAACCAACGCTTTAATCCACTCGGGTGTGTCTATATATATATATATATATATATATATATATATATATATATATATATATATATATATATATATATATATATATATATATATATACGAGGGTCATTCAATAAATAAGGTGAATTGTTCGGTATAAGGACTTCTAATACAGATCGAAACTTACTCTTTTTTATTTTTTTTTGTTTTACTTCTTTTTCACATGGATTTAATTTCTTTTGCAGATTGAAAAAAACTTTGAGAGTTTTGGCGATTAACAAAGATGGCTGACCAAGAAGCATGCTCCAGGATTGAAAAGCGGTCAGTTATCAAGTTTTTGGTTGCTGAAGGGTGCAAACCAGTTGAAATTCATAGGAGAATGTCAACTGTGTATGGTGCCACATGTTTCAGCCAAAAAATGTCTAAAAGTGGGCTAAATTGTTTAAAGAAGGACTGAGCAGTGTTGAGGAGGAAGACAGTCCTGGGAGGCCTACAGACGTGAGGTCTCCTGAGGTGATCGAATCATTCAATGACCTCATTCAGTCTGACAGAAGGGTGACAGTGGATGACATTGAAAGCGTTCACGAGAGGCACGAAGTTTAAAAGTGTCGATGAAGTCAAAAGTGTTGTCAGCGACTGGTTGAGACATCAGTCCAAAGATTTTTACGCTGAGGGAATACGGAAGCTTGTGCACAGATGGGAAAAGTGTGTGACAGTGCTGGGAGACTACGTTGAAAAAAAAAGAAAGTAAGCTTCTATCTGTATTAGAAGCCCTTATACCGAAAAATTCACCTTATTTATTGAATGACCCTCGTATATATATATATATATACGAGGGTCATTCAATATATATATATATGTGTGTGTGTGTGTGTGTGTGTGTGCGTGTGTGTGTCTGTGTGCAAGTTTCATTAAATATAACAGACTAGGTGCTTGATGTGTGTGTGTTCGTGTGTGTGTGTGTGTGTGTGTGTGTGTAAGATCTACCAAGAATGGTGAAATTTTTTTTTTAAGAACTTGGACGTAGATTTACAGTGGATGAACTAGCGATTAAAGATCTTTCTAAACGTTTTCGTGAATTGAATTCTCTTTTAATTAGCGTACCCTTTTTATATCAAAATTGGGGCCAGTCTCGCTATGGTGAGCAACTAATGTGTTTCATATAAATAACATTCATAAAGTAAATTCGTCCTTTAAGTTTTGGTTTGTTGATTTGTTGTGACAAATTTTATGTTGAGTTTCAACTACGTCTAAAACAATAAAAGACTTAATCAATAAAATTTACCATATCACCCGTAAGGATTGCCAGAATGAATATACTGGAGAACCCTAAAGTGGTTTAAATAAAGAACTATATGAACATAAAAGGGACATTTTACAAAACAACACATTAAACGCATTATTTGCTTATTGTAACGAGGCTGATCACAATTTTGACATAAGAACAACTACTCTAAAAGCGAAAACAATTCACTAAGAGAAAGATGTTTAGAAAGTGCTTTAATTACTACATTATCCACAGCAAATTTGCGTTCAGATTCTTACAACATTTCACTCTACAAAATAAATGTTGCACGGAATCATTAGTATACAAATGCAATATCTCATCAATTGAGAATCCCGAAAACATAAAAATCTATATAGGTTGCACAAGCCATGAGTTCAAAAGGAGGTTCAATCAACATCAAACTTCATTTGGGATAAATAAATACCGAAACCAGACATCCCTTTCAAAATATTTCTGGCACTTAAAAGAATCCAATAAAACACCTAAAGTAAAATGGAAATTAATACGAAAAGCTAGAATATGTAGGTCATTAAATGACCCATGTCCTTTGTGCATACATGAGAAACTATATATTACTAAATTTATAAAAATAAAAATTTACTGAATCAAAGAAATGAAATAGCTATTCTTTGTCGTCATTGTCAAAACTTTTCCTTAAATAATAATTAAAAAAAATGTGAGCTGGTAATATACATAGTTATATTTGATATGAAATTTAAAAAAAAATAATTTAAGTAATTCTATTATATTTACTTGCTTTAAAAAGGAATATAGTCTATTAGTAATTAAGAGTAAAAATATTTTAAAATTATAGTTAAATAAAACGAATTCTAACCCAAACACCCTTAGAAAGAATCTTTAATATAGAAGTACGAAAAAAATGCCGAAAAACCTTTTGCCGTTACACCCCCCCGCCCCCCCAAAAAAACAGACGACATGCGTTTGACGCATGTCAGAATTCGTTGAAAAATACACACCGACCCTCCCTAAACTTAACCTCTTTTTCGAATGTAACTCATAACTGATACAACAATAGTTAATAAAAATGAATACGCTACCGCCCCTGTCTGAATGATTGGATTTCTCTGTATCCTTGGAAACAAGAAATTATGAATTTATATGAGCGTTTAAAACTCAGTAAATTTAAAAATAAGTTATTCAAAAATTCGCTTGAAGATGAAACAGAACTAATGTTTCAATTTAATTATATAATTAAATTTAAAGTTTTTAGCTTCAGTTTTTGAAACATGGTTATTACTGTGTAGCGAAAAAAAACATATTTTAAATCAATTAATTTATAATATATATATATATATATATATATATATATATATAATTAATAAACAATAAAAATTATTTGCTCTGTAATAATAAATACATTGAGCTCTTTTTGTGGATCAGTTTTAATATTTTATGTTACTAGGATCCACTTAGATTACATACCAACGGATTTGTTAATATATATATATATATATATATATATATATATATATATATATATATATGGTTCAGGTCGGAATTCCCTTTAGTTTACTCGGAGGATCGACATACACGAATTAAAGACTGGTGGATGAAACGTTGTGATAATATACAACAAAGATGAAGACAATAGTCCGCATGTAAATAGTATAAATAATGATAACACCACATTCCAGAAAGTCAAACTAAAGAAAACTCTGACTTTTATTCTGACATCAATTACTACCAGTAGCGGGCCCTTCATTTTTGGGACTCCAAATCTTGCTCTATTATAAGGGGCCCTTCGCAATCAGTAACAATAGGGCTGCAACCAAAAACGTTAACAGGACCTTCTTGCTCTTGAAAGAACCAAATGTTAGATAACGAGATTTTGGGATGGAGTTCATGGAAATGGGCCATATAGTAAGCCCCTTCTCACCAGCAACGAGGTCTGGTTAATCACTGTTATCGTCATCAATGATGTTGTTCTACAGCAGATCATCACGAGTGGTCGAAGGTTATCAGAGGGAGCTAGTTAAGATAGAGGTGAAAATCATGCTTTTGGTGTTAAAATGCACAAGCGAGACATGAGCAGCCTAAACTGAGAATTCATGTTTTTTATGGTTCCACCTGGCTCTAGTCTAACGGTTGAGCTAGAAAACTATTGAGCTAGAAAATTATTAAGCTGTACACCAACGAAGGGTTGGTGGATACATCGGAAAAAATTCTGATCTCAACGAGCTAATATAATTGGAGATCATGGCGCTGGAAGACCAATTGCAGTCAATTTTGAGGCTACGAAAACGGACTGAGAGCGTTTTAATATTAAATACTTTAACAATATTAAACAATATTAAGTACTTTAACAATATTAAACAATATTAAATACTTTAACAATATTAAATTCTTTAACTTCATTGGCTTATATCCTATAATTAAAATGCATTTTTTTTAAATAACAAGCACAAAAACACTTTGTTTAATAACTAAGAAATGATTAGTTTTTAATAATTTAAATTTAATTATATTTTTTTTAAATATTGCAATAAAGAACACACATTATGTGAAGTGTCCAGAATCATAAATTGTCAATAACTTTGGGGACACAGTGATGAAAAAAACGATTTAAAAACAATGTGAAAAATGTTATTATCTCCTATTTTGACGTACGTTAAAGAACACTGTAAATGACTCGATGTTCGTTTCCGTATATATCCGTCTGTGGAGGTGGCTAGCTCGTCTCTTGCAAACGACTGCTGAGATGCATTTTGTATTTCTTTAATACTCACGTCGCCAATGCAGGGTTTATACTACGACTATGCTGAGCGGACCTTAGTTACAGGCTCTGAAAGAGAGCACATTATTTGGCATGATAAGTAGATGACTCACACGAGTACACTGAAACCCTCGGTCACGATGACTTGTGACTCCGTGCTAGCACAACCATCGATGGTTTCAAAACAGATTCATCAACGCAATTTCACTCACAAGATTTGATATGGTTTTCAGACACTTTCCAATGATACAGCCGACTGGCCCCGTCTCACCAAGTCGAATAAAGGTCACTTTCTTGACACAAAGATCATCGTGGGATTCGAACCCGGTACGAAACAGACAGCGGTTAACATGCACAGATCACATTCTTGACACGCAGACCATGGAGAGATTCGAACCCGGTACGAAACAGACAGCGGTTAACATGCACAGGTCACTTTCTTGACACGCAGACCGTGGAGATATTCGAACCCGGTACGAAACAGACAGCGGTTAACATGCACAGGTCACTTTCTTGACACGCAGACCGTGGAGAGATTCGAACCCGGTACGAAACAGACAGCGGTTAACATATATTGTGTTAATTATGAGAAGTTAGAATATTTACAGAAATGCCGCATCCCATTCAAATGTTGTAGGTGGTGGTGGTTTTGGTGGGAGGAGGAATCATTCGAATCAAGAGATAATGCGAGTTTAATGTTGATAAGAAATTCATGGTGCCAATATTTAATTACAAATATTAAATTACAATTAACATTTCCTCAGATAGGAAGGCTCTTTAAAACACAGGCACCTGGCTGTATAATAATCTACGTATATTTGTATGTTTGCTGCAAGTTTTTGCTGTACAAGACTTAATTTCCTTACATGGAAGACACCAGGTAGCAATTTTTCGCTGTGAGCTTGAGTTGGTGGGTTTTATCACATATAAGCCCCTTTTGGATGATTCAATTTTGAAATCAGTTTTCATTATGTATGAGTTTCCAGGTATATGTCGTTTGGGTTTATAGTTGAGAATCTATGTACACGTCTGTCTGGTTTGTACTTGAGACTCTAGGTAGGTATCTCTCTGGTTTATACTTGAGGTTTGGCTTGTTTTGTTTTACGGCATATCAACCTCGGTGGATTATTTAATACCGACCAGATTTTTATTGCTGGTAATATCCTTTTTCAAAACTGTATTGCTGGTAATAATTTTTCCCCAAAAGTATTGCTTGTAATAAAACCTATTTTTATACTTTCATAGTGTTTTGAGCCCTTTTGGGAGGGGTTAAGCATTTGCCTATAGCTGGGACCCTGACAGGTGCCACCACCCCGGGACAGCAATTAAGAGGTCCTCAAAATCTCCTGATCAAAGTTCTTGTTGTCGGATGTAGTTTATAGTCTTACCCAGGACGCGGATGTAGTTTAACGTCATATCCAGGACGGTTTATACTTGAGCCTCTAGGTACACGTCTGTATAGTTTATACTTGAGACTCTAGGTACACGTCTGTATAGTTTATACTTGAGCCTCTAGGTACACGTCTGTATAGTTTATACTTGAGACTCTAGGTACACGTCTGTATAGTTTATACTTGAGCCTCTAGGTACACGTCTGTATAGTTTATACTTGAATCTCTAGGTAAACCTTGCTAGGATTTATATTTGAGTTTCTAGGTACACGGCGGTCGGGTTTATACTTGAATCTCTAAGCGTCTACCCAGATGTTTTCTTTTTTGCAGGGTAATTCTTGGGTGTGAATAAAGCCAACGTATTCCATTATCCGCCAACAGGGCAGTCCATTAGTACACTGCCTGAAAATGCTTTTGAAGACGTGAGTTGAAAATCCCAACCACGTGAATGAGCTGAGGTATTGTAATAACAAATGGAAAATATATATTTAAAATTTCCGTCATTTTTACTGCATGAACAAACTAGTTTCTGAATAATACCCGAAGAAGAAAGATTAAAGGAGAGGGGGCTATATTAGCAGCCAGAATCTAATAAATGACAAGCGAAAGAGGAACCTATCACAGCGCGGTAGTTAACAAGCTGGCGCGTTAGAATAATTTGCATCGGTAACGGGTTTGTATCCTGATATATGCCCCACTGCGTGGGGTTCTTGTTTCGTACTAAATTGAGATTAAACTAAAAAAAAAAAACTGCTTTGTGACGGAGATGGTTGTTTATTTTTAACCATGAGACAGGAGCCGCATTTCGAATCCCAGTAAACGTTGAGACAAGTTCAAACAAAATTCACATGACTCAAAATATTGACGCAGCACAATCTGTCTATATCATTTCTCATCATTTGCAAACAACCCAAGTAAAACCTGAATTTAGGACGCTGATTTTGTAAGCATACAGGTTTTTCTTCGCTTGGATGTTTGGGATAACAACATCTTAATTACCCCGTTTGAATTTGTAATGTCATCAGCTGAACTTAATGAAATGGAGCCAAAGGAATAAAAAATTAGAATAGACGAGAAAGGAAAGGAAATGAAAAGAGGAAACAGACGAAAAGAAAAACCCAGTCATATCAAGGAAAAATGGACAGAAATACGAGTAAAAGAACAGACGAAAGTAGAAAGGTGAAAAAAAAAAAAGACGAGAAAAAGAAATAGAGTAAATAAAAAGAAAGGAACAGATTTAAAAAGAAAAAAAGGTGAGAAAATAGCGCGGAAGAAAAGAATAAGAAAGAAAAGTAAATAAAAAGAGACGAGAAAAGAAAGACGAGAAAAATGGAAGGAAAAGATGAGAAAAAATAATGAAATAAAAATGCCTCACGAGATAACAAAAAATAAGTCTAAACATCTGGAGACGCAGAATTTATTTAACTGATAAATGAAAACAATTGAAAAAGTCAAGTTATTATACAGTTGTCATTAGCTGTCTATATCTCTGAGATGAGGTATTATGATTACTTGCATTATTTACATTATTCGGACTGTTATCCTCATCTTCATTGCCATATTCACAAGGACACATGGCCCAGTGGATAAGGACATTAGTTAGATCCAGTGACTAGTTTCTAGTGATATAATGGCTGTCTATATCTCTGAGATGAGGTATTATGATTATTTACATTATTTACATTATTCGGACTGTTATCCTCATCTTCATTGCCATATTCACAAGGACACATAGCCCAGTGGATAAAGACGTTGGTTAGATCCAGTGACTAGCTTCTAGTGATATAATGGCTGTCTATATCTCTGAGATGACGTATTATGATTATTTACATTATTTACATTATTTGGACTCTTATCCTCATCTTCATTGCCATATTCACAAGGACACATGGCCCAGTGGATAAAGACATTAGTTAGATCCAGTGACTAGAACCAAAGAGTGGTGAGTCCAATACCAGGCTACAGCAGTGGTGAACACCCTCCCCCCCAAAAAAACAACTTGGATAGTTGAATTAAAGGGATATAACTTAGACCTCCGAAAGAAGTATGGCACATGGACGAAATAAAGGGTTCTGTTGGAAATTCCAATCACCTGAAGAAGGGCGGAGCGTCCAAAGCCGAAAGGTTGTGAATATGGCAATGAAGATCTGAATAATGTAAATAGTTGTCATAAGTGTTGCTTTTAATTTTGATTCTTAATAGTGTGTTTCAGTTTTTCTTCTCCATTCTCTTTCGTTTTCTGTTTTATTCCTAATTCTCTATTTTAATGCGCGATCGCGTCTTATAACTCCAACTTTTCTTTCACTCATCATATTTATCCAGGGTGGCAACTGAAAAACTGAAGGGTTGGAAAAAGTCATAACTCGTTCGTTTTCACTCTTTTTTTTCTTTTCTTTTTTGCAGGTTATAGAGCATCCCTTGGAAATTAAAATGGTTACGCATAATGTCCAGCAACGTGTAAAACTCATTGAGTTTTTCTATTTCAGTGAAAAATCAATAGTTCAAAGTCAGAGAAAATACGGGCAACATTTTAATGTCAGAGTATCTCCTAGCGATGACATGATTCAGAATCTCATCGCTTGGTTTGAAAGAACTGATCTTAGTAGAAATGCATAAGTATTTTGATATTTCCTCAGGTTAGCTTAAGATGCCACAAATCCAAATGAAGGAATTAAGATAGGTCTATAAACCAGTCTTTCAAAAGGGTAAGATTGGCATGCTTACGAAATCAGCATTCGAAATGCTTCTCAACACAACCTTCCAGATCATGTTCCTTCAAGTCTCCTGGATGTCTTGATATTCAGCATTTGAAGCACTGGCTTCCATCTATGTTCGAACATCTGCCACTCCTGCCAGTGGGAATTTCAACCCGAGGGAAATCATCTATTTAGATCAATGTTTTTCAACCATTTCTTTTTAGATTTCACACTTGAACTTATAGTTAAACTTCTGTGGTGCACTTAAAATATGAGGATCAAAAAAGTAAAAAAAAAAGTACAAATTTTAAGCTTTATATATTAGCACCAACAAAACAATTTATTATATTTTGTAATAAAAAGATAATTAAAATTATTACCTATATTAATATCTATTTATTTTTCTCCTTAATTATAATTTAAAATTTAATGAGATATCTGAACGTGATATTTTCTTTTAGAATATCTGCAAGTTCGAATTTTGGATCTGAATAGTCTTAAATACTTTTCCAAGGATTCTAGCAGTGATTAATTTTTGTGTTTAATATTGTTTATTGCAGTGGTTCTCAAACTCTTTGAAGTCGGGGCGCACTTGAAATCCTACCAATAATTGTAGGCGCACTATATACAAATTTCGTAAAAATATGTTATAATGAAGTCAAATATTGCAAAAATAATTTACATATATATATATATATATATATATATATATATATATATATATATATATATATATATATATATATATATATATAGATATAGATATATATGTAAAATGAACCATACCTTAAGTTTATTCATTCTTGTGTTTATGAGAAAACTGAGCTTGATGAGACTTAGCGATTTCTTCAATGTTTGGCCGTATATTTTATAGGCAAACTCTCATTTCCTCCTCAATACATTGAAGAGTTCCTCTCTTTTTTCACTTAATTGTAGCGAAAGCAGAAAAGCCTAATTCACATAAATATGAACGAGACGGGTACAGAAATCTAATGAAGTAAATATATTTATTTCTTATATCTGGACACACATTTCTCTGGAATGCCAGAGCGTACCTAGACATCTTCCAGTGCACCCAGGCGTACCATTTGAGAACCACTGGTTTATTGCATAAAAGCTTGCGTTTTAGTTTAGTTTATCACTTTAAACTTTATTTTAATGGATACTCGTATCTGAGTTGGCGCTCCGTTTATTTATTAAACAGTATATTGATTTATTTTTACCTACTGGCCTGAATACTCGTGAAATCTTATATTTCGGCAGGAATCAAACCTGCATCCCCCGGGGCATAAAGATCCACTGTTTTTACATTATTTGTATATTATGTATTTATTATAACAATGATACACTCGTATAATCAATTTTGATATCTACACTTATTGTACTTTAGACGTCTTTCGACAATAACTTACTTAATGACCTATGAATATTTTCGCAGCACACCTCTGATGGTACCCCAGTGTGTCGCGGCACACCGGTTGAAAATCATCGAAGCCAATAAGCTGAAGTAATGAGTTCAAAACCCACTTGATGCTCTACAAATATAGTACGGTAGATTAAATAGTGGTATCTCATCGTGAAACAATTGTTAAGAATTACAACTGAAGTGCGATAGATTTTTCTTGGTCGCTTTATATTTGTGGCCTTTTACCAGAATACGCTAAGTTTGATAATTATAAAAGCATCTTTCATTTCAAACATTTTTACAACTTTTGACCGTACTTTTTCTTTCGTAATTAGTTGTGATTCTTCGTTTAGGTTTTCATTCTTTCCATTCAACTTTTCCCATATTTTATTTTGCCATTGTTTTTGTAAATTCTTCCTCCCTTCCTCTCATTCTTTCTTCTTTTCCAATATCTTACTTTACCATTTTTTAAACAACTTCTCCCTTCTCTTTTTCTTTCTCTTCTCATTGACACTATTTTCTCTTTGTTTTCCCATTCGTTGTACCTCAATTATAGCTTCTTTTTATTTTTCATATTTATTTTCCTTTATAGTTTTCCTTTATTTCATTCCTTTTTTTTCCCATACGTCCTCCGCCCTTTCCTGGTTTCTTTTTTCTTCTTTTCCCACTTTATTTCGTCTTTTTTGTTTTTCTATCCTTCAATTTCTTCCTCTTCATTTTAATTGCTGCCATTTCCACATATTCTTTTTTCTGGCTTATTCATTTAACCCTCCGCTGAAACACTTCCTTGATGATTCTAAAATCAGATGACTCAGGGAGAAAAACAAAAAATGAGATGGAAGTCATTTTTTGAGCGTTGATTCATTTCTCAAAACGGATTTCAGGGACTGATGATTGGCCTTTGACTTAATGTTTAAGAGAGAACGGAGAATCTCTAGGAAGGATGAATTTATTGGAATAAAAGAATAAATTGGAGTAAAAAAAAAAAAAAAAAAATTCAAAGACTTTTAAATATTCTCCAATTAGAAAAGTCAGAAAATTTATCTGAGAAGATCAGCTTGCAAGTCAACCAAGTTAGATTTTTTTTAAAGTAAGAGTAGATATCTGCCTAAATTTCTGGGACGAGTAATTATCATTATTTATATTATTTGCATACAGAATATTATCCTCACCTTTTATTGTGCGTCTTGGGTAAGACGATAAACTACGTCCAACAGCAGAACCTCTGATCAGGAGGTTTTGAGGAGCGTGGAACTGCCTCTTATTTGCTGGTGTTCGCATGTCCACTCTGGCCCGGCGTGGTAACACGTGTTAGGATCTCAACTATGGGCAAATAGTTAACCCCCAAACTAGTGCCAAAACACTATGAAAGTGTAAAAATAGGTTTTAATACCAGTAATAAATTTTTGAAGAAAAAAAATATTACCAGCAATACATTTTTGAAGGAAAAAATATTACCAGCAATACATTTCTGAAGGTAAAAATATTACTAGCAATAAAAATCTTGTCGGCATTAAATAACCCATTGAGGTTGATATGCCATATAACAAAACAAACCAAAACATTTATTGTTGCTATCACAGCGTTTGGCCGTTGTACTCTCCAGCTTTCACCAGGTGCTTGTCAATCCTGTGTAATCTTCAGGGATTTTCGAAATTGAGGCTCCCAGTTCTCAACTCAGAATTGTCCCACGGGCAATGGCCTAGTAGATTAATGCGTTGATTCGTGAATTTTAGCCGGGCAGTGTGTACTTGGACTCAGTGGAAATATGGCGAGATATCCCTAGACAGTGGAACGAGAAAAACATTTACCCTCGTAGATTAAATAAAAGATTCAGATCGAAATTCGCTGAGTCTAGACCTTTTCAGCACCCCATCGTAGTTGCTGTAAATATGCAGATTTCCTTTACACAAAGCAATGTCCCAATTTTGCAGAAAAGAACATACTGTCAAAAGACGAAATATCGTGTCCTTAATTATGTGAATTTTGTAATCTGGGGATAAGCCATGTATTCTGGTTGAATTGAAAGAGCAAAAATAATTAATGTTGAATCAATTGATATAATATATCCCCTTAGCGACAGAAGTATTGAATAAAGGTATTCAGTTCGGAATTTTTAAAAATTATCTGAAGAAGTTCATAAACTTGAAACATTGTGATGATAACAACTTAAATAGCCATAATTCTTTATATCAGAAAATAGATTTTTATTTATTACTTGAGTTGTATGAAAAATATCTAAGAGATATTTATATAAATTTAACGTAGGCTTCCATTTGCAAAACAGTTTGGGATAAAAAAAATGCCAGGGTTTAGGAAGAGCAAGGCTCGGTGAAAGAAGCAGTGTTTAAAGTGTCCACGTGTGTGAGTTATGGAGACTTTAATCCCTGCTAAATGTGGGTGTGGGGAAGAATCTCTCGGATAACAAGAATGACAAATATTCTCTTAAAATACACAAAAGATCATGAAAATCAATCCTTGATATAGTTATCACCCTCTTAAAGCGAAACTATTCACCGTGGGAGACATTTCTATTTGCCCACTTTTCCTCTTTTAGAGTAGAGACAAAACTCGGTAGAGTTTATTAGAATTTTTACTTGCCACAAATCATTTAAAACTCAACAGCTGAAAAGAATAAAATAAAGATAAATCAGATGAAAATGAATTATGAAAAGTGTGGCTACAAAAGAATAAAATCATGGGTTTTAGAAGTCTTAACTCGTACTTACGTAGGAGAGTAAGGATAGTTTTTACTTTCATCGGAGAGTAAGGTTCGTTAATATCACGACGGAAGAAGAAGGATAATTTTTTGCTTTCGCGGGAGTGTAAGGTTTGTTATGCTTTTCACCTAAGAGTAAGGATAGTTTTTAGTTCATGGTAGAGTAAGGTACATTAATTGTTTCCCGGGAGAGCAAGCTTAATTAATTATTTCGCGGGAGAATAATGTTAGTTGATATTTTCACAGGCGAGTAAGGATAGTTTTTACTTTGACGGGAGGTCAGTTAATACTTTCATGGAAGAAAAGGTTTAGTTAATTAACCCCCGAGCCACAGAAATACACTACATTAAACATTGAGAAAAGTAACTATCGATAGCGATAACTGGAACCACAATGCCTTCATCTTTCGTTAAATTTAGTAAATACTAGTCCACTGCAATTCAAAACAACACATTGGGGTACACAAAAACAAACAATTAAAAGGAAAAAAAGATAATAATCATAACCTTATTTTGCAATATGAATAAATTATTAAATAAAGACGGCCAAATTTGCTTCTAATATTTAGTCAGTCAGTTATGTGCCATACGTAATACACGCTTAGGCGATCATCTATCTTTCGATACATGACTGACGAGGCAAATTTTTTCTCGCAGTAGGTTGCCATTTCTTTCTGTGGTAGACTAGTTAACATCCAAAGCTATAGAACCCGATCTGTCCTGCTATTTACCCATAGCTGAAGGTGGGGAGAGGAGAAAAAGAGGATTCATACCTTTCCCAAGGGTATTAGCACTTAAGTGAATGTAACGGATTCGACTGGAATTCGAACTCGGCTCTCCGATTCCTCAATACGAGCCACTATCCAAAGTAGTAACAAATAAGAACAAGAAGTCGTAGCAGTAATTTCCTTCTTGGCACCAAATCCTGTTCTGTAGTTTTGAAAAGAATAATATTGCCAAATATGATGTATTTTTGGTTCTTGAAATGTATATTCTAATATGTAAAGAAATTCAACGCAATTTTCTAAAAATATCTTAACTCAGATAAAGTCTGACACAGGCTTAAAAATAATGATCACCGACTACGGACAACATTCGCTATATATTTTGGATCCTTATCTATTTCGGTTTGTTCATACCTGCCCGTCTGTCCGTCCGTCCATCCATCTATCTATCTATCTATCTATCAGTAACACAAATGTATTTCTCACGAAGTCATAGCAATTCACAGACAACAAATAAAAGAAATCTGTGGAAAGCCATGATCGCTTATGCCCTGAAGGTGCATAGCATTAAAAATATACATGAACGATTTTAAATCGATAAGGTCTTGACTGAAAATAGAATTGACTGTTTACTTTTGTCATGTCTCTGTATATAAATATATCCTAAAAGAGGAGACAGACAGGATAGCGAGAACGGATTGAAATCGATGCGAATGGAACGAGTTGAAGACGAATACTCATAACGCGCGAATTAAAATATGAATCACAGATAATATTCATATTACGCATTTTTTAAACGTTCATTACGCATGCGCTGTCAGCCATTTGGTCAAGTGTTTTTCGTCATGAAATTAAATAATAATGAGACACGTCATATAGAGAGAAAAATTAAAAAGTATCAGAAAGAATTTCATTTTGGGAACACTGTTACTCCTCCTCTTCCTAAACGCATCTTATATCTATAACATCAGCCAAGCTGCGATTATAAATGCAATGTAATTTATCTATTAACAAGGAACGGTTCATATTAAAAAAAAAATTTGGTTCGTCAGATATACAATGATAAATTGACAGTATTTAATTTTTTTTTTAATATGAAATGGAGATCCATAGCCTGATCTGATGTCTGGCAGTGCATGCGCATTGAACGTTTCCTGTCTTTTCTACAAATATTTTCATGGCTACTGCTCTGTCGAGCTCTCTTCCCTGGTGTCCCAACTACATGAATTTAAACATGCTACTAGATTGGCATTTAGGTCCCACCTATTTACTACTGAAATAGTTAAATGTAACCCCCCACTTCTACTCCAACAGTTTCTTTTCACGCACTTCCCGACACTGGAACTCCCTTCCTCTCACTTGCTTCCCTGATAACTACAATCTTCAAAAGTTTAAACGCAACGTCAATCGCAATCTTCTGTTGACTTGATCCTTGTTCATTTTCCCACCTACACCCACTCTTTTCTCTCACTTTCACTCTCCGTAACCCCCACCTCGCGTGCTAGAGGCACTCCTGCTTTACGTGGGGTTAAATGCTTGAAAACAAATGCGTAATATGTAGTATGTAGGTACCTCCACTAAATTTTCGATGCCTAAGTTTTAAATTGAATTTAACAAAATAAAAAAAAAGCATTCTTGGAGCTTTAATTTTAGTTTTAATTGAAAGCTAAATGACTAAATTTACTATTTTCAATAAGCAACATACTCTAGTGTATTTCAAATAGAAATTATAGTTAGTGAAATCTCAACTTTTTCGTCGGTTTCACAAAATCGGCCATTTTGACAGATTTGTAAACAAAAATTAATTCTCGGTTTTAAAAATTGCACTTATTTTCTGATTATGTCGTATATGGTCGACCGTACTTTCAAACAGGGGCAAATTACGTAGTATTTTATATACATAAAAAATAGTAATTTAAATAAAATAGATATTGGGTGTAAAAAACATTTACTGAGCTTTTCAATTTTTGATTTGTAAATATAGTTTTCACTTAATAACAATATCACCCAACCGGATTGAAGTAATGCAGAATATTAAACGATTTATAATATTATAACTTATTATGATTAACATTTTTAAAAATGAAAACAATTCTTGTAAAATTTCATTATTCATCGAATTTCTTTTCTTACGACAATAGTGTTATAACTTATTATGATTAACATTTTTAAAAATGAAAACAATTCTTGTAAAATTTCATTATTCATCGAATTTCTTTTCTTACGACAATAGTGTCCTCAATAAATCTTATATATAAAAGCTGTAAAATGCTTTTCTAATAAAATAATGTCATAGTTTTATTGCATTTTTATTTTACAATTCAGAGCAATTTTTCAGTAATTAATAGGTCCTGTTTTACAAAACAAAAAACAAACAAAGTAAATAAATAATAAAATAAAAAAATGATGATTTAAATTCTCCGAGGAGTCCTGCTTTTAATTAATAAAACAAATTTTGAGATTACAAATTAATTTATTGAAATTTCATGAAATTAAGTAAGTGGAAGGTAACATATGTAAAAAATATCTTTTAGCAAGATTTTCTAAAAAAATATAAAAATAATTTCATTCATTTGTGAACAAGTCTTGAAAGTTTCGTTAAAAACTGACAATTATTTGATTTTTGCAAGAATTTCCAAATCAATATGGTTTTTACCTGAGAAAAGGCACGAAAACACTAATGGTAAATATTACGTAGACCGCTAACGTAAAAAAGAGATTTTTAACCAAAATTTCGAACGTGCTAGAAAAGATTAAAAAATTAATAAAATAAAAAATACTTTAGTCGTTCGTCTTAATAAAATAACCATTTTGACGATAAAACTTTGTTTTTATTAAGTTTGGGACCCTTTTTCATGCTATGCTCTTTTTCAGCGAGCATGTGGAGGTACCTAAAGCTGACGTCGTTCTTCGATGTCGTCGTCGTCGTCTCTGTGCCGTGTCTCTTCGGGACGTGAGAGATCATGGCTCTCAACAACTTCCTATCCTTTGTAGCATTTAGCAGTATTTACTCCATTGCAGTCCCTCCCATTGCCGCCGTCCATTTACACAAGCTTGTTAGTTACTCCATGTTTCCCTCTATCACTCTTGCCTTCAATCTACCCTATGAGTATTAAATTCTCCAAGCTCTCTTTCCTCACTATATATTCCAGAAATGTCAACTTTTTTTTATGTATAAGTGTCTTTTTTGTTAGCAGTTGAATCTTGACTTTTTTTGTTTTGTTTTTAGTTGAATTTGGATCTGAAATTTTCACTGTATAATGTTAGATCTACGTGAGCTATATTAATCACTGAATGAAAGATGATGTTGAAAAATAAAATATTTGTCGTCATTTTTAGCGGGTACGATTTTAGTAATGGCAATAAAGTGATGTTTATTTACAAAAACAAAAATAAGGAAAAAACGGTGTATCGTTGGGATCGAATCCAGAATTCGTTCGTAAAAGAAATTCTAACCACTACGCTATTCAGCTAGTGCGTGTTCAAGGGGTCCCGATCCACTTCCCAAAATGTAACCAAGTGACCAGACACCAGATTTCATTTATAGAAGGACGAGCACAAGTGAAAAAATGGTAGCACGATGCTACTTGCCACGCCGATATCCATTACACTAACTGGAAACATAGAATTTAATTTTTCAGTATCAGAATATATTAAATCGTCTAGCTCGAGGAATACACACAAATGTACACAGAACATTAGAACGCCCATTAAATAAGATCTGGGAAAATTTGTCTATAAAATCTTCAGTGTGCATAAGGTAAATAACTCATTTATTTTTACTTGCATTATTTACATTGCTATATTCTTCTTCAGGTGATTGGACTTTCGAACCGAACCCTTTATTTCGTCCACCGGTGGGGTGGTGGTAGATTGTTCTAGTTCCGCGTGCCATGCCTCTTCTGTATATGTCTCAGTTATTTCCCTTTAACTCAACTTTCCAAGTTTGGTTCATCACTACTGTGGCCAGGTATTGAACTCTTTGGATCTAGCCACTGGATTTAACCAGCGTCTTCATCCACTGGACCCTGTGTCCTTGAGGACATTTGTGCATGAATTTTTGGGACTTATAAACCTAATGTCTCAGCAACATTTTTTTACCAGTGCTCATATTGTAATTTTTCTGTTGTTATTATTGTATTTTTTACCAGAGCTTATACTATAATTTTGTTGTTATCCATTGCTTTTCTCAAGCACTCCTTATTACTGGTTCCTATATTGTAATCATTTCTATTCTTGGTTGGCTCAGGAGATTTTTGTGGCCAAGCATATGTGCTGATTCCTTAAGTTTTCGTATTTTCCAGTGATTTCCTCTCTCTATTATTCATTTATGTTTATGTTTTTAAACACATACGTACACGGATGTAGAGAAAATCCCTTCACAGAGAAATGACTGTACAAAATGATTCCTTTATTATCTAGCAATGCAGGATAATTGTCATGTAAGGCTTAGAAAAAGCAATTGTTCTCTAAATCGGAACCAGGAATAGAGGTTGAAGAACCGTATTCCTTGAATATTCTTTTATCGAAAATAAGGTGAAATATGTTGCGGAAATAAACTATAAAAGGAAGTAAGGGTAAAAAATGGAACTGAAGATGAAGACATAGGGGAAGAAAGAAATGGCTTCACAGAAAAAAATGTTGATAAGGGAGGATTGAGGACACTGCAGATAGAAAGAGATCATTTAAGTATGAATAAGATACTCGTCCTATCGGCATATACAGTGACACGTTTATACGAGAGTTTCTATGTACTCTTGAGAGAGAGAGAGATAGAGAGAGAGAGAGAGAGAGACTGTGTTTGTATGCATGTATGTGTGTGTGAAGAAGGGATAAAAATAATGAAGTATAGGTTAAAAAAAGGCGGGAAGTGATTAAGGAAGCATGAAAGTGTCAGATAATAATAGTCGGGGAAATTTTATATGGTAATAAACGTTTTAACAATGTCTCCCGCCTCTACATGACTTTTATTGATTTTTATGTCCGCACTCGCTCTCTTTTGTTGTTGTTGTTTTGTTTTCATTTAATTCTTCTAATCTCTTCCAACTCCATTCAAATATTTGACAAAAATCTCTTTCATCTAATAAAAAAAAATTGATTTTTGTTCTTTTTCAATTACAAACCAAACTGATTGATTTTTGCACCCTTCCATATTTTCGAAGCGAAGTTCAACAAATATAGATTTTGCTGCTTTTAAAGTAAAGAAGAATTAAACGAATATACACAAACAAACGCACACACACAGACACATATTAACAGACACACACACACAAACATCATAAAAAATATGACAAATAAAAATGCCAACCCATTCCGGCAAACAAATCGTAAGCTCAATATAAAACATAATTCATGAAGACCAAATAAGAACCAATGAAATTTAAAGAAAATAAGAACCAATGAAATTCGGATAAAATAAGAACCAATGAAATTCGGATAAAATAAGAACCAATGAAACTTCAAAGAAAATCAATCTGGACAAAAGCGAGATAAATAGATGAAGGAAGTAAATAGAATTGGTTCTTTCTCATTCTGATCGAATGGTAAAAAAGAATTTCTAATGAAATTGACAAAATGGCGAAAATAAATACATATATATATATATTTATATGCAGCCGAAGCATTTGTCGCCTTTTTTAATCTCTCTTTCTCTCTCTCTCTCTCTCTCTCTCTCTCTCTATATATATATATATATATATATATATATATATATATATATATATAGAGAGAGAGAGAGAGAGAGAGAGAGAGATTAAAAAAGCCGACAAATGCTTTGGCTACAATATCTATTCTTGATAATTGCATACTTCATGAGAGCGATTTACCAGCATAGACCTTTAATCGTATAAGAGAACTTTTCTTTTTTTTTACCTCCTATCAGCTTTTGGCTAATGTTAACTTCCAGTAGAGTAACTCATTGCACTTTTTCGGTCTCACCTTTTTTCTTTTTTAATCATTTCACCCCACGGAAGGCGGAAATGCTACTGGTACGCAAGGGGTTAGGTTGAGATAAAAGACTGGGTATTGGGGGAGGAAAGGTAAAAGCTGAACGGAGACAAAGAAGATGGCAATTGACGTTGCATTTAAATTTTTGGAGATTGTAGTTATCAGTGAAGCAAGGAAACGGAAGGGAGTTCCACGGGTGGGAAGTGAAAGAAAAGAAACTGTTGGAGCAGAAGTCTCGGTTATATTTACCTAATTCAATAGTAAAAAGGTGGGACGTAGATGCCAATCTCCTAGCACGCTTAAACACGAGTAGTCTGGACACCAGAGAAAAAAAAGCTCGTTAGAGCAGTAGCCATGAAAATATTTGTAGAAAAGGCAGAGGGAAACCACGTCATATCGGTGAGAAAGTGACTGAGGTAGAGATGCCAAGTCAGGATCCATTACATAGCAGATCTTTCTTTGGATTTTGCCAAGAACTTCGAGATGAGTAGCAGGAGCACCTGACCAGATATGGCAACAGTATTCAATGTACGGACGAATGGTAGATTTGCAAATGTGCAAGATGGATTCTAATGAGAAAAACCTTCTGGCATGACAGAGTAACCCAACTTTCCTTGTAGTAGTTGTAGCTATTGATTCGATGTAGTCGTTCCACTTCAAGTCAGATGTAAACGTGAGGCCAAGAAGGCAATGCTTATGGCGGGCAGGAAAGGTGCTCTATGGTGGTTAAACGAGAGCAGTTTTGTTTTGGAGGCATTCAAATTTACGAGCCATTTCTTGCCCCAGTTAACCACAGATTGGAGGTCCTTTTCAAGAGCAGCGGCCAGGTTAACTTTGTCAGATCTAATGGATATGCTATTGAGACACGAGTAAGTGGTAGTGTCATCAGCATAAATGCCTAATTGGGAACTGATGACACCAGGAAGATTATTGAGAAAGATCAGAAACAGTGTAGGGTCTAGGATAGAGCCTTGGGTGACACCTGCGGTAATGTAAATGGATCTGAAGGCGAGCCCGTTCAAAACGACTTTCATTTCACGATTTGATAGGAACGATTGGATTAAATCAAACACACGTCCAGTAATACCCTAACCCTGGAGCTAACGTAGAAGATCAACGTGCCATACCCTGTCAAACACCTTCGGGATATCTAGAGCCACAGCAGGAGATTTGTCGTTATTATCAAGAGCTTGATGTACATATTCAGTGATGGCCATTAGCACATCAGCGGTAGACCTGGCAAAACGGAAGCCATATTGTTTCTCTGAGAGTAGGTCGTGAGAGTTAAGATGCTTAACCACTTCAGCGTTGATTAAAGCCTCGAATACTTTGCCGAAAAGCGGTAGGAGACTAAGAGGGCGATAATTAGAGGGGTCAGAAGGTTCTCCAGTGTTCTGAAAAAGAGGAACTACAGATGAGGAAAGCCGGAAGCAGCGAGACAATAGTCGTAGAATTTGGAGAGAACTGGGGTCTGTTCAGGAGCACATTTCTTTAGGACGACTGCTGGGATCCCGTCAGCTTCGCTTGTCTTATGGGAGATAATTTAGAAAAAATGTCTGAGACCAATGACATGATTGGAACGATTATATTGAATCAATTGCTAGGAAACTTTCTTCACTTTGTCGTGCCAGACATTTTTTCTGGCTAGAATCTATCTGGCACATTTATATATCTACCATTCAACCGAACATTTAATATTGCTACCACATCTGGTCTGGTGCTTATGTTATATATCTAGGGATTCTTGACAGAATCCAAACAAGAATCGATTTTGTCCTGTCGTTTTAGCTTCTGTCACTTTCCCACCACCGGAAACGTAGCTTCCATGTGCCTTTTCTATATTTTTCATGGTAATTGTTCTGATGAGCTTTTCCTCTTTGGTACCTAGACTTCACGATTCTAAGCTAGATTGGCAGATCGCTCTCATCATTTTACTACTTAAATTGCTATGTATAAGCGTAAGTTTTAATATCTTCTCCTCTTGCATTTCTCGTTTGTAGAACTCTCTTCGGACTTTTTGCTTTCATGTCAACTACGATCTTAAAAAAATTAATTGCAAAGTCAATCGTCATTTCTGGTATTGGTACTTCGCTTTGCGGCATACCAATAATTAAACTATGACTGAAAAACGTAGGACGTAGGCGAATATGACTCTCCACAATTTCCTGTCTTTTGTAGCTCTTAATAAATATTATCTTTTTGTTTCTCGCCTTGTTCCGCCATCCATTTACTCAAGCTCACTAAGTTGGTTCTGCGTTGTTTTACTCTGTTCCTCTTGGCCCCAAGCTGTCCTGTGAGCATCAGGTTTTCAAATCCTTCTTTCGTCATTGTGTGCTCTAGAAATTTCAACTCTCTCTTACCGTATTTTTTGGCCTATAAGACGCACTTAAAAATAATATCTATCAAATTCTCTGGTATTAGGAACCAAATGCCAAGTTATGCAGTTACCAGGAAGCAGAATATTTCTATGAAAGATATCGTACGCTTAAATGGTGAAAATAGAGAAACAATTGACAGTAATTTATACGAGAGAAATATTTGAGCGTTCCCTTACTTCCAAAATAAATTATACATCTTCGGTTGGTTAATTGCTGAAAAGTATGACTTTGGCGCAGATTTTCGGAATGTTTTGAGTGCCTCTTGAAAACTATGAAAGAAAAAAAATGCATAAGACTAAAGAGTCAAGCCTTCTTTCGAGTTCCAAGCCTTCGAAAACAGCTACTGCTTTTTTTGTTTTACGCCATTTTGGATAGTGAGGCGGGAAAACCTGTAATGGGACCAACCGGGGAGTTGCGAAAAATAAATAAATAAAAAGACATAAAGACTATAATAAATAACGATAATTTGATTGGTTAACTTCCATAGCCTAATCAGCTTGTGTAGGTGGATTTTACGACATATCAACATTTGTTCAGTTATTTCATGTCGAAGTTTGCTTTTTATTATTTTTGAGTCCTCATGTAAATAGTATTCGTCTTTATACTTGAGTCTATGTAAACATTTTTAGGTTTTATACTTGAGCTTATAGGTAAGCATTGGTCAAGTATGAGTCTAGAAGCTACTATTTGAAATATGAGCCTTATTTGATGTTGTTCTTTCCCCTATGTAGGGGATGCAATTGGCGTATTCTAGGTCATCTCGACTGGGCAACCTAATCAGTAAGACTGTTACTAGTTTCCAATTATCAGAGTTTCAGGTCCAGATTTCGCGAAAAGCTTTTTTTATTTCCGACCTTTTCTGCTTATTTAATGGTCGTAGAATAGCGACCTGGGAGTTGTGATAAAAAACCAACCGAAATAAAATGAAAGACTAAAAGAACATTGGTAATAATTTGAAAGACTTTTCGGTATTTCTGCAACTTTTGCAGCGGCTCCTTGGCTTGCTGACCCTCAAAGAGAAAACATTTTCGGTGCTTCCTTATTTAAAACATATTTTTATTTAATAAATTGTGCTAAATTATACTTCATTAATAATAATAATAATAATAATAATAATAATAATAATAATAATAATAATAATTCCGTATTTCTTCTCTTGATCAACATTCTAATTCTAAGGAATGATACAATAGGTGCGTCGACAGAAATTTAAACCTCCATAAAAGGATCCTTGACAACTTACACAAATCAGTACAATATAGGTTATCGACCAACTCTAGTAACAAAGAAGTATTTGACTATAATAAAACTAAATATACTAAAGTGCTAGAAAAAAGCAACCCCAGAGTGAAATTAGAATATGTAGAAAGAAGCAACAATAAAGATAAAAGTAAAGCTAAAACAACGCAAACGTGACATCATATTATTCAACCTACCTTACGATAGTAATGTCCAAACTAATGTAGGTAGAATCTTTCAAAATTTAATTCACAAAGACGTTGGTCATTCTCCAACACTTAAAATTAGATTTTAAAATAGATTTTACGAATATTAATATAATATGTAACATCTATACTTGATTATTTTATTACATGTGCATATATAATTTCTCCTTTGGAACTATAACGCTAGGTTCCAAATGCAATATATATGTCTTCTTAATCTATAATCGTGAGAGCTAATTTTATTTCATAAATCTTAATAATATATTTTAATAAGCACGAATTATTTCTATTACAACTAACGGCCGTTTTTATGCAAAAGAGGGATTGATCTCCCTTGTTACATAGCGTGTTTACGTAAATTCAATTTAAAAAAAATTATTTAAAATATTTTGTTTTAATTTTTCGTCTTTCGAACTTAAGGATTTGACCAATATAATTTATAAACAATTAATTCAAATATTATAGGAAACATAAATAAATGAACAAGTCTTAAAGCACGATTTTAAATCAACACCACAGGAACGCGAATTTCATAACGCTTAACAGCCCGAAGAATGCGGAATTGTATGAAACTCCGAGTAGTGCTATCGACGTGGGTAATAGCTCTGTTGTATAACATTGAGCACTATTTTTATAACATCTGAGAAAAAATATATATATACGTACGTGCAAGTATATGTGCATATACATGTTTTTTATCATGCCCATATCTCTCTCTCCACACACACACACACACACACACACGCACACACACATATATATATATATATATTCCCTACTGTGCCCTGTAAAAATAAAACTAATTATATACTGTACTAAATTTAATACAACCATCGTAATCATACGCAATGACTCTTCTCCGTTAACTTATGTTTTGCAAAAGACAAACATTGTATATCAATTTAAATGTCCCTTGGGAGATGGTATCTCTGACGAAAAAGTAAATATATGTACTGGTTTCACGACGACAACACTATCAAGAAGGCTTAGATTACATATGTCGGAATCAAGTTTTACTGCACAACATTTAAAAGAACATTCCTGTTTACATTCACGTTTTAGAGAAATACTAATTGGCAATACAAGTATACTCCACTGTGTAAATAAACATAAAAAATTGAAAGTTTTGAAGCGCTCTATATAAAAAAAATGCAACCAGCAGTAAATAAGATTAATTACGGCTATAGCAAGAATGTTTTAATATTCCTATAAAAGCAATGTTTTGGGAAACCCAAACTGTATTTTTTTAAAAATTGCAGGTTGTTAAAACATTAATAAGAATAAAAATATAAATCAAGTTTAGCTGCCTTACATATTCTTAACGTTATTTTTTTTAACTTGACTATAACATTAATTTTTTGTCATAGCAATTCACACCTGAAGATGTACTTGAATCGTCAGGCCATGTGCCTGGCGATTACGTTTAGCATGAAACAGACTGTCGCCTCTGGGTGTTAACATCAGTGTCCACTTTTATATTTACATACGCTCTCTGATAGAGCCGATGTAAATATACTTTAATATACTTTAACCCATAAATAAAGCGGACATTAAAATTATAATTTATCATATATATATATATGTGTGTGTGTGTTTTAGCGGCCTGAATGTTTGAGAAATTTCATAGAAAATATGAGTCAGGAATCGAACCTGTATCTTACACGGAACCGTCATATAGTGTGACGTGCGATACCATTTAGCTACAGAGGAAGCGTCTAGTTATCAATGACAAATTAGTGTTTTTAAACCTTGTTAACCAGACGCTTCCTATATAGTTAAATGGTTTATTATAAACAGAGCATTTACTTTGCATTTTTTACCTATAAAACTAACGTGTCAACAAAGAATACAATAATTGTTGGAAATAGTCCATTACATAATATATATATATATATATATATATATATAGGGATCATCTCTCTCTCTCTTTCTCGATATATATATATATATATATATATATATATACATATATATATATATATATATATATATATATATATATATATATATATATATATATATACATATATATATATATATATATATATATATATATATATACATATATATATATATATATATATATATATACATATATATATATATATATATATATATATATATATATATATATATATATATATATATACATATATATATATATATACATATATATATATATACATATATATATATATATACATATATATATATATATACATATATATATATATATATATATACATATATATATATATATATATATATATATATATATATGTGTGTGTGTGTGTGTGTGTGTGTGTGTGTGTCAACATGTCAACATATTAAATCAAATTATATAATCAGGGTATTTTATGCGTGGTCGTTTTTGGCATTGGTCGAATCAATAGACATACCTTGGCGATGCCCGCTCTCCTCACCAAGTAACATGAGACAGATTGTACTGTATTACATGGTAAAAGAAACGGGTATTATTGCTTGATTTCACCTATAGGGAGAGCTGGATTCATGCCTTTGCTAGATCCATTTAATACGATCTGAAAATAAACTGTCTCAAAATTTCAACATTGTTTTGTGGTGCCTGTTCTCTGCTGCTAACCGCGACTCTATTTCACACACATACACACGCGCGCGCACGCGTGTGCGGACATACACAATTCTACTCATACCGCACTTCTTTAACAGATCACGCACACAATGCTACTCACTCCCACTCTGTATCGTTAACCTCACGGACACACACGTGTGTGTGTATGTGTATGTGACGCATATCATAGCGTTGTTTTATCGATAGAATATATTTTTAATATGGTTTTCTCATTTAAGATTATAAAAGCACATCAAAGCAACAAAAAATGTTTTTATGAGAATGCGAAGACGAATTCGAGTAAGAGTAAACACACACACACACAAACACACACACACACACACACACACACACACAGTAAAAGTTAGAAATTGAGAAAATTTTAGCTTGAAAGGGCCAAATATCCTTTGCCGATATATCAATTGCAAAGTCTTTGCCTTATACCCCCCATATATATATATATATATATATATATTCTCTCTCTCTATATATATATATATATTCTCTCTCTCTCTCTCTCTCTCTCTCTCTCTCTCTCTCTCTCTATATATATATATATATATATATATATATATATATATATATTCTCCTCGTATCTTCGAACCCAGGAATATACAAAAGATTATTTTTCAGCAGTGCGTCTCCCGTCTCTTCCAGACATATGAACAAAACAGTTATCGACAATGTGTTAAACGAAACTTATCTTGTCATAAAAAGATTTTTCTCTTACCTTTTTATTTTATTTGTTAATTTTTATTTTTACCCCGTACCTTTCCCAGTTCTTTAGAACCAGACATTTATTTCCATCATTCTTACTTAAAAGAAGAAAAAATAGTTACTGTTTTTCTCTTTAGTTCGACTCGAAATCTTTTTTCCAGCCAAAGCCCTAAACAAAGAGGGACCCAGAAATGTGGGTCCCTCTCCTTCATCGTCAGCCATCTTTACGCTACGACTCAGAGTTTCGTTATCGACACTTCAGAACGCATCTCGTGAAACGATTAGCTTGTGTGCAAAGAACGAAAACGGAGTCTGTTGTTTATCCATTAACGCGACACTTCAATCTAACGTTTCGTCAATGTATTATCCGTTTTTTGTTACTCTAGAAAACTTTTCCAGCTAAAAGCTCTTCGTATATGGGATAATTCATATAACTTGGCTTACCATAGCATGGCACAAGGACATATATGGCGATTACTATTATGATCGAATTCAAGATGGGAGCAATGTTCTGTACACACACACACACACACACACACACACACACACACACACACACACACACAAGGAATGTCTGAAAAGTAACGGACTGGTATCAAAAACAATTTATTGCAGTTCCAAACATCAACCTATATGTAATCCCCTTCGAGTCTAATGCCCATTTCCATCGTTCTCTGCCACGTTTTTATGCTCTACTGGAAGGATTCTTCTCGGATGGCCCTCAGCACCAACGTTACAGCCCTCTTAATGGCTTCCACGCGTTCAAAACGGGTCCCCTTGATGATCCCCTTGAGCTTGGGGAAAATAAAAAGGTAACACGGGACAAGATCAGATGAACAGGGAGGTTGTTCGAGTACGGCGATGTTATTCTCGGGCAGTAAATGGCGGATGCTGAGGGCGTTGTGAGCAGTTGCATTGTCGTGGTGAAGCAGCCATGATTTTCCTACCCCAACTCTCGCATGTGAAAAAATGAAACGATTACAGTTAGAAAGCTAAGATTACAGTTCTATACTCCCAAGATATCATGTTAGATGATAACACAATCCACTTATCCATCTTTTGCCCAGAGCCCACAAAGTAAACGCAGCCCTGTTAATTTTCAGACAGACCTAGTATAATAATCGAATTTGGATGTGGAGCCGACGGAATGGTAAATATATAAGACAATTTAAAAAGACCTTTTTTTGACGTCTTTTATCGATGAACCGGCGTCAGCAGAAAATAAAAGATTACTTCTATAAAATCTACATTAACGAGACAAAATGTGATTCACGTTAAACATATGAATGCTTATATATATTTATGGATTTATAAAGTATATATATAAAAAAAAACTTACTAAATATTAAAAAAAAAGACGTATAAAAATAAAAATAAAAGCGGACCTAGACTGTCACCACCAAGTGGCGACAGTGTGTTTTATGCTTGAACGCAATCTTTAGGTCATCAATTGCGGTCAAAGGTGAAACTGTCGTTGCTTGGTGTCAATGTCCACTTTTATATTTACAAACGCCCCCCACCTCGATATTAAGCATTTAACCCCTATAAATTTAGCATACCTTAAAACTATATTTCTATCACCCCCATATATATATATATATATATATATATATATATATATATATATATATATATATATGGTGGGGAGGGTGAAATGTCTCCCGTTAGGGCAGCAATTAATCTAGCTCCTAGGGAGGGCTCTTGATTAGGCCTTCGGCTTGTTCAGGAGTTTGAAAGTCCCTAAATCTTTGCATATTCTCAGCATTGGAAACTCCCCCGGCTGCCGTTTGATCTGGGTTTTCATTTGCACACGTCTTTCTTTTCCTCGCTGCAGCTTTGTCTCTTTTGACTGCAATTTGGTCTTCCGTTGGCGGAGATTTCTTTTTGCTGGGCATACTCCTGCCGTATGCGATAGGCAACAATAAACTACAACAGAACTCAAAATTGATCGCTGCATCTTAGTATTGCATTAACATTTAAGCTAACATTTTAAAAGTTCAACGATAATTCTTCTGCTGCCAATTTAAAGACAATTTGATGTACGTAGGTCATTAGTTTCCGTACAAACAATTATTTTTATTTCATGGTTGACTTTAGCTAGATTTCGTAATTAATTTCGATTATTCCCAAATGTATTTCCAAGTTATAAACACTGTTATCGTCCCAAAAAATCACGTAAAATATCGCCGAAAACAATCCTAGAAATGAAAACTTGGGAAACCGAAATTAGGATTGCAGGTCCGGATCTGGCCCGGAATGTTTTTTAATTTACTCACGGAATCGGCCTCTAGGAGAAAAGTTGAAAAAGTGTGACACACTGACATTTGCTTATATATATATATATATATATTTTAAATATAAATAAAAACAGACCACTTTAAGGTTCCATGTAATAAATTATTCCACTACAGCCCTTTTAAAGGACCGCGGATCATCAGACTTTACTTCCAAAGGTTGAAACGAAAAATGAAAAGAAATTTACACATTTTTGACGGGCAGTACTAAGCATATGTAAATTAACGAAGTGAGGTGGGGAGAGACATGATTGAGTTAATTTACATATGCTTAGTACTGCCCGTCAAAAATGTGTAAATTTCTTTTCATTTTTCGTTTCAACCTTTGGAAGTAAAGCCTGCTGATCCACGGTCCTTTAAAACGCCTGTGGTCAAATAATTTATTACATGGAACCATAAAGTGGTCTGTTTTTATTTAAATTATTAGCTCTGATTTACATTGAGCTCTCTGGATTTTGGTCTACCTAGTTTTTCGTAAACTATATATATATATATATATATATATATATATATATATATATATATATATATATATATATATATATATATCCGACAGGAATTTATAGCATTAGTTTTTATTAAACATAGGTTAAGTTTGCAGTGGGATTTGATTAGTTGAGCACTGGGTCAGGATCAAACACATTACGGTAGTAATAGTCTACACTATACTACTCTATACTGTTGATGATGTGATACACTTTTGTCCGAGGGATGGCTGAAGTCAGATCCACTTTCAAAAATATGACCATTTTTGGTGGAATAAGTTTTTTAGCGCGGCCGGTTTCTTTAAAGCAATTTCTCGTATCACTTGCTATATCATATCATCATGCATAATTTCAGACCTGTTAAATCTCCCGGCGGTGCCAGGAGACCCCAGTTCTGATTTTTTTTATTCCGGTTTCCGGGTTTCTAATTCTCTCCCATTTAACTGTTAAGCATTGCTCTTCCGCCATGTCTGACGGTTCTAAGCCGCGTTTCTCCCTGTAAATCAATTATTGAGCTTTCGAGTGATAATATATTTCCGATTCAGTCCGTTTGTGTTTTGAAGACCTTTTCACTGTTAAATTATTGCCGAGATAACATTTTTCTATAACGGGATTGCCGAATAGGGGATTTTCTTTAAAAGTGAAACATTAGCTTGAAATGGGTTAATGTTCGCCTAAAATCACGTCTCATTTGGAAATAACTATTGGGAAGTGGAAGAAGAATGATATTTTAGTTAGAGTTAACATTTTTAGTCTGTTTTCCGAATCCTTTCCTTGTTTTTGGTAAAAATATCCTTGTTTTTCTGAAGTTAGAGACATAAATGAATTTTTAAGATTTTTACGTCGACATGATTGCAATGTACATAAACTGTCGAATAAATAAGAATTCGTCAGTTTAGTTTGGTTTGTTTTACGACATATCAACCTCAAAGGGTTATTTAATGCCGAGAACATCTTTATTGCCGGTAATATTTATTTCAAAAAACATTTTTGGCAATACTTTTCAAAAAAAGTATTACTGTTAATAATTTTTTTCTTCAAAAATGTATTGCTGGTAATATTTTTTTACAAAATGTATTGCTGGTATTAAAACCTATTTTTACACGTTTGGGGGTTAACTATTTGCCCATAGCTTGGAGCCTCACAGATGATATCACCCCGTGTCAAGGTGGACCTGGGAACACCAGCAATTAAGAGGTGGTTCCAGGCTCCTCAAAACCTCCTCATCAGAGGCCTTGATGTCATAACCAGGACGCGGATGTAGTTTATCGTCATACCCAGGACACCGGATTCGATGGTTCGAGTAGCAGACTAAGTCAAATCGGTTCACACAAAACAATCAGTGCAATTCAAGAGAATGGTGATTGTCGACCAGATAGCTTTTCTATACTGTTGAAACAATCAAAATGTAATGTACAAATTTTTGCCATTCATTCTAAGTTACATTTTCTTTTTCAACATCTATTTTCCATTATCTATTTTCAATGTTGGTTAAACTAAGCAAAGAGTATTCTCCCTTGTAAAGATAAATGAAACGTTCCAAAGATGTTTTTTTTTAAATGTGTTATTTCGGTCTGCAATACATTAACGCCTGATGATGAAAATGTGATGATTTGTGAAAGTACTAGCGTCAGAACATCTAATCCATCTTACAATTTTAAACATAAGCATCACTTCATTCAACCAGTGGCCAGTAAGTTAATGCTTTTTTAAAATCTGTTAACGAAGTGATTTCGGCATTAGTTATATAAACTTTACTGATTAATTCTTTGTATGATTACTTCTTTATAATATATATATATATATATATATATATATATATATATATATATATATATATATATATGTATATATGTATGTGTGTGTGTGTGTGTGTGTGTGTGTGTGTGTGTGTGTGTGTGTGTGTGTTTCTGTAGTTGATATGAAACATTTATATGTAAGTTATGATATATCCTCTTCAGGAAAAATAAATCGTTCGTCGGTGCTTGGACTTCAAAGAAGTAGCGTTCTTTCCAGGGGATGAGAGTAGACGAATACATTTTTAAAATAAAATCACTCCTCTATATAAATTACACACACAGACTCAAGTAAATATCATTTGTGGTTTAGGGAGATATGAAAAGCTACTGGTCATCATATACACCAGCTGTCAAGAACGTGATAGGATGCCAGAAATCCCAAGGGCTTCACGAACCACTGGACCTGTTTGATGACTGGTAAAGTCGATTTCTGTGTTTACGTATTTACCTTCGCATCTTTGCGTCATTTCGTCAACAATCTTTTTGGAAGACAGTAATATACACACACTCAACTCGAGAAGTTGAAGTTTGCGTAACGGTTATTTTGAAACGGAAAACGGAATCAGCGAGCCGGTTTCAAATTCCGGCCTACTCAGTTCAGTTTACTTTGTACTAGTTTTGTTTTGGGGAAGGTGTTAATGCATTTCAAATTTTGGACAGAACTGATTTACTGAGCTTTGCATAGTTTTAACACCTTCCTATTCGGTGTTGATCCTAAGTTGTATTAGATTAATTATCTGAATAAGTTCTTCAATTTGGACATGATCTGACAATCTGTTGTTGTTCATGAACCTAATACGATTTCGACAGATTTCAATTTTCATGCATAAAGATGTGGTTCAACAGACACACAGATTTACATAAAGAGTCACAGAAAATATGTTGATGTAGATCGTTGTGCTCTAACATATCAGGTGATATGTAAGTTTTTCTTTATTCTTCCCATAAATAAGAATAAGAAGGTTTCACACAATTAAAGCGATAATTTATGGCAAAATGATCCAACTAATTCGATCAATGTTTGCCTATAGCTTCAAGTATAAATCTGATTTTTACCTATAGACTCAAGTATAAAAACTACCAATGTTTACGTATAGCCTCAAGGATAAACACGACCAATGCTTTTGCATAGACTAAAATATAAAAATAACCAATGTGTACGTATAGCCTTAAGGATAAAACACGAGCAATGTTTACAAATAGCCTTAAGGATAAACACGAACAATGTTTGCATACAGACTCAAGGATAAAAATGACCAATATTTATGCATAGCCTCAAGTATAAACACGAACAATGTTTACGTATAGCCTCAATTATTTTTTAAGTACGGTGTAATACTCAAGCATATAAATGACCAAGGTTTACCTATAGACACAAGTATAAGCATAACCAATGTCTACCTCCAACCTTTTCTAATTCAGGGCGCATTTTTAGAACAACTAAAGCTCTGGGGGTGGACTCTAAATTTTAATACGGAAAAATTAGTCATGACATTTGAAAGCATGAAATTTTGGTTTAGCATCCCCAAAGAAGATTAGCGGTACAGTTTTCATTTAAAGGGATTTATGAAGAATCTACTATTTTTTAATTTTTTATTTTTTTTATTTTTTTTTTACAGAGGCTGATAATTACAGATTTAAATTGCTTCAGGAAGGCAAAAGAGAAAGGATTATCCATTGCTTCAGGAAGGCAAAAGAGAAAGGATTATCCATTGCTTCTTGAGGAATTTAGCAACCAGTTTAAAATATCAAATAACAAGACTTAGACACTTCTTGGTGTCTCTAGCTTTTTAAATATAAAAATAATTCATGAATTACTCTTTTGTTAACTTAAGGTGCATCTGGTTACCTTTCAGGGATAATTAGTGCACCCGGGTTGAATAAACGTTGAGAAACGCTGACCTATAGACTCAAGTATAAAAACGAGTAAATTTTTATCTAAAGGCTCAAGTAGAAAGATAAGCAATTTTATCTATAGGCTCAATTATAATTTCGACAAAATAAATAAAAATTTAACTGAGCTTGATATGTCGTAAAATCCACTAAATGAAATGAAATGTGGGAACCAATGCATTATTTTAGTGCTATAATTTTTCCGGAGTGCACATATGCTACACTGTGATACTTACTATATAATCCTCTACTTAGAGTGGCTCTTGGACTTTGTACAGAGTGAACATCATTGTATAAAACAAAAACAACCTAATACAGATGTTTCTTTTTGATTCTATATACGACTGAACACTGATTAGTAAATTAAAGTCGCAGGCGATTGATAGTGAGATCGATATTTTAAGTGTCTAGCTATTTTGGCCCAATGCTAGACTCAGGTAAACCCCTAAACCCAACGCTATATCTATAGACACACGCATTATACAGACATAGACATTAATAAAGTTTCGCATATATACAAAATTATTTATATAAATTCAGTGCCTGTTCCGGATGTATGTGATCATGGCTCTCCACAGCTTCATTTTCTCTATTATTTGTGAAATACCATGACCTTTTGTAAAGAAAGTGGAACAATTTCCCGTTACCTTCTCCACGGTTTTGAATTTAGAGTTTTTATTTCTCCTAGAATGGCTACTACCGAAGGCTAGAAATCTCAATAAGTCTATCTGCGCCTTATACAAATGCACTCTTGATAGAACACACAACGATCAATATATACAAAAATACAAACACTCTACAAATACTCACACGCATATATATTTCTCATTTATTAGACCCCCGCCAACATCTCGAGCGTGGCTACAATTCTATAAAAACATATGCCAATTTTTCAAGGTTTGTGGGTAGAAGCAAAAGCTGGGTATATGTCACCAAGTTAAGAAGGGCAGTGTACAGAAAGTAGATTCAAGAAACATATCAAAACAAATATTCGTGAAATTCTAAGGGATATTAAATGACTTCTGTAATAATAGTTGGTGAAAGGCGAGAGGGGAAAGGGGAAGTGTCATTGGTAAGAGGTCACAGGGAAGAGAACAGGGATCAACTCGTACAGGGAAGTTGTTTCAGCAAATTGCTATGTTTATTTACAGTTTTCGTTTGGGCTTAATTACTGTCTCTTCAGTCAACTAAGCATTAATGAGATTGCGAGAAACCCATTTAGTGTGCTAAAGAGTTTCAATAATGTCATGAAAAACAAGTCCCAACTTTGCTGAAAATCACGCATCTTCTGACCAATATTTATCGTGTGTTACAATTAACCAGGTCGAACAAAGAGCTGTTCGTTAGACGAAACTAGGTTTGGCAAAAGGCCGCATTTATTGAGTCTCTTGTAAAGAATTAACTGACTAGAAACAGATAACGAGATATGTACACAAAGCTCAAATCAAAATTAAAAAGTTGAAAATAATAAAAAAACATTTTTAATAAATAATAATAACGTTAAAAGGCATGATTTTCATGGCTTCTAATGTTAATTAGAGGTACTAACTTGTACACTTGTTTTGTCTTGGGTGAATTAAGATGGGCTACAATAAATATCCCATTCAATACCACAGATCTGCTACTCAAATGTTTGTTAAATGGGGCAAGGAATGGCTTGTTAATTTTAGCGCTCCAAAACGAAATTGCTCTCTTTTCATCGTCTGATAAAAACATTTGAGCTTCAATCAACATAGCTGATGCTAACTTCTGGGAGAGGGACTCGTTGCGCCTTCTCGGACTAATGTTTTTCCACTGACATTAATCAGTTGCTAAATCTGCAGTTAAGAATGTTGGTTCAATATGTCGTACCAAACAATGTTTTGATGAACTTTCCGCTATGGTACAGAGACTTTGTGAATTTAATGACTTTCAAGGACCTACCTGATCAAAAGGACTTGATGATTGTAAAGACTCTTCCAGAGATTACATAGCTTCAGAGTTTGTGCAGTACCTCCCCATACTAGACCTTTATTAAATTATTATCGAGTGCTTCATTGATTCTGTGGGTCATGACAGGACATCAGCAGTGGACCTAGACGATCGAAATCCATACTGCTTGTTGCTCACGATATTATTCATTTTGAAGTGTTCAAAACCCTTCTTCTTGATGATAGCCCCAACACTGATGACATTAAGGAGGCTGACAGGGCGATATTTAGACGGCGATGAGCGTTCAACAGCGTTTTCGAAAACAGGACAGACACCAGACATCTTCCATAAAGGTGGGAAAAACTTCTCCTTTACACAGGTGCTAAACAGCTTCATCAGAATTGGAGATAATACGGGAATAAAGTTCTTAAGAACAATCACCTGGGCTTTATCCGGAGCAATAGTATTTGCGGAGTCAAGGCATTTGATTTGTCTGGAAATATACCGTGCCATGATAATCACAGTTTGTGTTCCGTGAGAGGCGGGAAGTCGGGTAGGGGATGACCCTTGTTTTGTACTGGATACTACGAAGGGTTAGAGATTCCAGCTGGTGGGGGAGAATCGATAGAATCATTCTTTTCCGAGAAGCATTAATACAAAACGCAACTGACAAGGGTGGGATTTGAACTCGTTTTGCTGATGCCGCTTACAGCAACAATACAAACATGTAACTTGTATAGTTTAAGGAGCACGTGAAAGCAATCTCCTTTAGAAATTGAAAATTATTACATAGCATTAACACGTAAACAGCTGGTTGGAATAGCTTAATGGTTAGGGAAACGGGATTGGTGAAGCGAGTTCTAATGCTAACAATTTCACAGAAAATACTGTTTACAAACTGTTCCTCTGGACTTTTCAATGATGTACCAGGGTAGTCAATAGAGAAACTATAGGAAAATGCTTTTATGAATGCCCTCTCCAATGGTTACCTCATCAGACTGACCAAACAGATGGCTGGGGTTCGCATCAAGGTAAGTCAGAATTTTAAATGCATTTGGATGCATCTTATTTGCTTCTATGGTGTTCTAATATCGGCGAAGAGAGTTCAATTTCAGGCTTTGTCTGTTGCGTTCACTTTCGCACTAATACCCGTGGAAAAGGCACGAATCCGTCTTTTTTTCCTACTACCATCTATGGGTTAAATAGTGGGGTAGACACGGCTCTCTAGATATGGGTAGCAACCAGTTTAACAGAAGGAAAACACTGAAACCGCGGAAAAGGCAACGGGCAGCCACTCCCCTATCACCCATGAACTAAATTAAATAAAGAAAAGAAATATGTAGAGAGCCATGATCGTCTATGTCCTGAAGAGGGATGCGATTAAAAAAAACATTTTTGAAAATATAAAAATAAGTCCCAAGTAAATACCTATCATGTTCAATGTGATATTCGTGTCAATACGTCCGTGAGTCTTTGCGGATGGGAAAGGGGGCATTGGTTGCTGATTGGCTAAGACACGCGTGAAATTGGGGTGACATGTGAGAGCGGTACGTGAGAAAGAGTAGCGGGTGGAGGAAGTCAAAATGTAAGTGGAGGTCAGTGAGTCAAAGCACGAGCGAGAAAATGTTGATTTATATATGTCTACTCATTCCCTCTTCCCTCACATCCACCCACCCCGACACAGAGCTCAAAAAAATTATTATTCCTTTCCCAATGTTATCTGTTCATACAAGTGCATTGCCAATTTGTGGTATCGCTCAATTAGATGATTCCTGATAAAATAACATAATGTATGTACAATTTGGGTAGAGATTTTAATTTATGCATCTAGTTGAAAACTAGCGAAACCCCCGACCCCCACCTTTTTTTAAAAATTTCAGCAAACTTGTGACCGCAAAAAACAAAAACAAAACAAAAAGAAATCAAACAAAAACAAAAAAAGGGTGTCAAAAGGGCGGTTTTTCCGTTGACAGCGGTAACATTTTAACTACCTTCACTCCTCAACAATGTTTATTCAAGGTTCAATTGTTCTTTTGAGAAATGCTCGTATTCTTGTTTAGATCATTTGAAATTCCAAATGATCTAAACGAGAGTACCTGTTCATTGTTTTCGTATCCGAAAGGTAAAGTCATTTCTAAAGAATCAATGAATTTTCTATCCAATATTTCCTACAACCCCAAACGTGTGTCAGTCGGTCCTGGCTTGAGGCAGTCCGATGTCTGTCTACACTGATGAGCTGGGATACAGCGAAACAGTCCGTGGATGACAATATATATATATATATATATATATATATATATATATATATATATATATATATATATATATGTATGTATGTATGTATGTGCGTTGACTTCAATATTCACGCTCTATTTCTGATATTGAGCACTTTATCCCATAAATATTTCTTTATATATATATATATATATATATATATATATATATATATATATATATATATATATATATATACTAGCAGTATAACCCGTCTTTGAGCAGGTCTTTTAATTACTGGGAATTTTTGTCTTTCAGTTGGAGCAGTTTAAGTTTAAAGTCAGCGCACTCGATATTAGTAACAACATTTGGGTGCAACTGAGACACATTTCCAAATGGGGTGGGGTGGGGGTTAACAATTTGAATGGGGGATGAAAAGGGAACTGTATTATAATAAATAATATTATTGTAATAATTTAAGCTATTGATTTTTATTAAAGTTTTTATGAAAGATATATATCCAAGAACAGATAGTAAATAGTAAAACGTTGCTGAGAGTTTTAATGGACAGGAAGTAGTGGAGAGCCATTATCGCTAACAATTTGGACTCAAAACCGACACTGAAGAATTATTTATCAAAATCGGATGAAAACTGTGGAAATGCATAAAGAACATCCAATCAAACACACACACACGCACATATACATATATATACACGCACACATTTTGAGTATTATAGATATAGATATATCAGCATAGCTAATGCTTATCCCCAGGAGAACAACTCACTGAGCCTACAAGGTCTCACGTTTTCCACTGTCATAAAGTGGAACGGCTACATTAAATTACATTAAGTCTGTTGCTAGGTAAGTCGATTCACTATGTTGGTCTAGATAATTTTTCTTGCTAGAATTATTTTACACATTTATAAGTCATCAGTGTATCGAATGTTGCTGACATATCTACTCCAGTACTTCTGTTTTAAATATCTATAAGTTTCTGACAAAAATCCAAATAAAAATATACAAAGTTATCGGTCCCGACCTGGAATCTCGGCTTCAGACACTTTCCCGCCTCCGTAATGTAGCATTCTTGTGCCTTTTCTATAAATCTTTTCACAGTAATTGTTCTAATGGGCTTTCCTATTTGGTGGCACAACTTCACGGACTTAGAGGTAATCAAAGATTTGTAGCTAGGGCTCATCATTTCACATTTTCAGCAACTAGTTTTAACCGTAAGTTCTATGCTAATAGTTTCTTCTACCGGACTTCTCGCATGTGGAACCTTCTTCCGCCTATTTGGTTTCCTGTCAACTACAATCTTCAAAAATTTAAATGCAATGTCAATCAGCATGTTCTCTCTCTTTGAATCATCTTCTTGTATTGTCCTCTCTGTTTCTTTCGACTTCAGTTACTCTTTGCATCCTAGTAGCTTTTATTGCAGCCTTGCATGGGGAAATATGTATATATATATATATATATATATATTTATTGTTACGAACTTGTAGCATATAGATGAACCACGGGTTTAAAAAAAGAAAACGTGGGATCTTTTCTCGGTCTTCACTCAGGAATGGAAGCAATACAAGGGAGTCAACGAAGAACAGATGCAAGACGATGGATTTCAAAATAAAGCATTTATTTATAAATACATAAACAGGTAAGAAAGAAAAATGAAAATTCATTTAACAAAGGGGAAGGGGATCATGAAAGAACAGAAGGTGCGAGCGAATACATAAAAAAAAAGATCAAGCCAAGAGAATCAACTTATCTGTCAGTTGAGTTGACGTTTCCACACAAAGTTCTGATTCGCCGAAGCGAGAGTTCGTATGTTAACATAATATTTTGGTCGGCCGGCAATTTTCCTGGGTTCCTTTACTTTCGAAAGTGTTCGGGGTTTCACAGCATCTCGTCCAGGCGTTTCGTTCTTCGATTCAGTTTCGTAGCACACTTTCATTTCTAGTCGACAGACTTTGCTGTCTTCTTCATTTCAGTGGGCAGTCCATTTGGAATCGGGACGATTTTGCCCAGCGAAGTTCATCTGCCACTGGTCAGACGGAAAACTGAAAATCCTTTTTTAGATTTTTGCTGCCCCCCAAAGACAGTCACGTGGGTTTTCTTCGTCCTTGACCGGGTACACGGGAGGATGGGACACAGATCACGGAGTGTTTGTGCGATGGCCAAAATTTCAGTCAACGCTTAGTAGGGTTCGATCACGTGAATCACAGCAGGAGATCCTGATGGTGCCTGGAATTCACTTATAGTTGACCGCCTGATACCTTCTAGATTTTGGAACCAGGTCATTTTCGCGTCGGGTCGCTTCAAAGTTCATGAACCCGTGGCTTGTGGGTGGAAGAGTAGGTAATGAGGGAAAAGTTGTGAAAAGAAGAGGAGGGTATAGCTGATCATGGAACATATTCGCTCGCAAGTTGAAAGCATTGGATTTTATCTATTTTTATCTATTTATTTATTTTTTTATACCTAACTAATTTTCGAAAAGAAATTGGGATTTTTCTTTGGGAGTGTTTTTTTTTTAGCCTAACGCCTATATGATTAATGAAATCGTGTGTATGTCACAATACCAGGTGTAACAATAAAATTGTTAGATTAAGCTTTGAACCGTTGTTTCTTAGAAATGATTAAAGATATCTTACTGGAATTCTCCGAGTTTTTAATAACACTATCGGACTCTACTTTGAACAATACGAATGTATTTAACTCTAAGTTGAAATGATGACCCCTCTTGCTGTTGTGGCCTCCTGGTCCAGTTTTCCTCTCTACTGTTCGGTCTTTTTAAAACTTATTCACCGTTCTCTTGATGGCTCTTGAATAGACTTTGAAGATGGAAGCCAGACTATGAATGTTGGTACCAATACTGAAGGCCTGAATTATCTTTTTCCTCTCACCATTGCTCAGTTGGAAAGACATAGTGGGGTTGACACAAAACGATTTTAACCTGTTCTCTTTCTAGCTGAATAACTCAAAGGGTTTTCCACTGATTCTTACGACAAATGGTGTCAAGATGAATAAACATCTTATCAAGTTTCATTAAATATGACAGACAAGGTGCTTTGATTAAGTTTTTTTTTACATAATTTCTCATGTGATCTTATATTTTTTCTTTTCAGTAGATAAATTATACAAAAACTGCCTAAATATTGTTTTTCCGAGCGCTTTCGCCTATACATTTAACCATTTTCATGGTTGAAATATATTAACTGTTAACTAGAAATAGATTGTTGTATGTATTTATTGACATGATGTTTCATTTTCAAAACCTGGCCAACGTATTGTGTCAATTAGGTCTCATTTAAATACTCATGATGACCTACTGGAACCTATTCGTAACATGTTGATAACACAAATATAATAGCATCGTCTACATGTTAAAAGAAGCTAAAAACATTGGAAGCCTTATTAATAAAAACAGAGTACTAATACTCAATAATATCAACTATAAACATGGACACAATATATATATATATATATATATAAGCTGAGTTTAGTATGACCTGGAAATTAATGAAAATGATATTGTATTCTAAGAGAAACTCTCCCCTCCATGAATCAGGCGAAGTTGATATTTGGCTCAGTCGATTACCTATTTTGGGAACACTGGGGATATATAATAATACTCATTTGATTGTAGATTACAGGATAGACAGTTTTGCAAAGGAATGAAAAGAATTTCAGAAACTAAAGGATTTGATTTCGCTTTTGTTTATGTATATGTCGGTTCTTGCAAAAGCAAAGGGATACTGTGGACATGAGCTAAGTAGATAAAATCAAAACATGACAGATTACAATGAAGATAAGCGAATTAGAAGAGGTCAGCGTTTCTAGCACAACTGAATCAGGCGTTTATTTATTTTTTATGACATAATCAAACGAGAACAAATTGTACAAAGAAACACAGTAGTCACACTTACATGCAGTCAACTACAGAAATGAAAAGAAAAAATACTCTAAATTTCATTCAATGTTGTTTTCAAAAAATAGCTGTCAGTTTGCAAGCACTAAAGCTTCTCCTTTAACTGAAAAAATAAAAAGTTTTCGAGATAAGAAAAAAGTGAGGACATTGCTAAGATCAGCAGTAATAACATATATTATTATAGTTATTATAATAATATTCTTATAATTATTATAGGTATTATAAAATAATATATAGGTATTATAATAATATACAGTGTAACCCGGATATAAGAGAGTTGTCGGGACCGGAGAAGAAGTCTCTTATATCCGGGTTTCTCTTATATCCTGATTTGGTCTATTATATATACATTAACACAGGCTCTAATTTGGGACCAGAGAAAATCTCTCTTATATCCGGATTTCTCTTATATCCGGGTTACACTGTATTATATATATAATATTATATATATATATATATATATATATATATATATATATATATATATATATATATATATATATATAAACAACTGAAAAGTTGCAAATTAAAAAAAATTGAATGTTTTTTTGTGAAAGTAGTTATTTAGATTTATATATATATATATATATATATATATATATAATATATATATATATTTGATATTCAGATCGGCCCCGATCTTTCGTCAGAAATGTCTATTTTCAGAAGTTTGTTTACATTAAGTAGCGTCCGTCGTGAGACGCGGACGTCACATGCTATGGAATGCAACTGTGTTTGAATATTTCTAACGTAAATCTAACTGTAGTAATATTTTAGATGTTGTTTAAAAAATTTTTTTTAACTATATCTAACAAAATTTTTTAAAGAAAGTATGCGTGGCTTCTCATTATGCTATATATATATATATATATATATATATATATATATATATATATATATATATATATATAATAATAATATATTATAGGTATTATAATATATAGATATTATAATATAATATTTATTATAATATGTTATTATAATTATTATAATATATTATAATTATTATAATTATTATAGTTATTGTATTATATAATTATTATAGTTATATTATTATAATTATTATATATATTATTATTATAATTATTATAATATATCATTATAATTATATTATTATTAGTTATTGATGTTTATCCTAGTTATGTATAGAAAAACGAACAAGTTGCGGTACAAATGCCAATTTCAAGTATCCCCTGGGAGATCTTTGAATATATTCTCCGTGAATAAGGAGGGGGGTTTGTACAACCTAAATGAATTTACAAACATGTAAGCACCGGGCAAAATAAAAGACAGAGGTTTTCTTGCTTTTGTGGTCATCATTTTGCAAAACATCTTCAAAGATTTCGAACAAACACACGTTCTTTAAACCATGTGCAATAAATCTATTTAACATCTGTTCATATTTCTGAGATGAGGTATTGTAACTATTTACACAATTTGCATCGTTCGGACTGTTGTCCTGATCTTCATTGCCATATTCACGATGTTTCCGCCGCGGTACGCAGCGGACTTCTTCAAGTAAATTGTTCCAGGTGAAATGCATTTTTTGGATATTTCAGTTTCAGATAATTTCCTTTAGTAACTCAACTCTTTAAATTTTTGTTCCCTCTGCTGTGGCCAGGTATTGAACTCACACCTCATTGGGTCAAGTCACTTTTTGGATTACTCAACCAACGCTTTGACCCACTGGGCTATGTGCCCTTGGAGGATACTCTATCCCCGTAGACTAAATAAAGGTTTTGATTCGAAATTCTAACATATATCATATGAAGAGGGCCGAAGCGTACAACGGCCGAAACGTCATGAATATGCCAATAAGAACGAGGACAACAGTCCGAACGATGTAAATAGTGTAAAATCTAGTTTAAAAAAAATTTAAATTTATAATCTGGAGTGTGAAATCGATAGTGATATAGAAAAAAAAAGCATATTATGAATTTCAAATTAATTTTTTTTTTTTAAATTTTAAGAAATCACGTGGTATGAGCATATTTTATTTTGGCTTTCGTAGGGGGGACAAATTGCAGTGAATTTACATAGTAAACTAGACCCCTATTAACCTATATAATCTTTTTTTTATTAGCATACATTTTAATTAGCATACATGATCTTGTGTGCTTAATATATAGTAAAAAAAAAAAAGTGACCAAAAAAAAACAAAAAACGATTATTTCTTGTCAGAGTGCTTATTGTTCAACTCTATCAAAAATGTTACAAAAAAGAATGAAAAACGGAGATTTTGGTGTGTATTCAAGAGAAACCGGAACAATGTAGTGAATAAAAGATAGACGGGTAAGAAGTTGTGGGGGCAGGTGGAGTAGATAAGAAAAGAAAAGAATTTCCAAGAAAAAAGAACTGAAGAACATCACTAGGTAAAAAGATAAGTAAGGGATAGAGCAAGAGAAAGGACAAGAGAGTAGGACGGGCAGCAGAAATCGAGATTGAAGAGGAAAAATTATAACCGTGAGAAAAGAAAAAGGAAAGAATCGAAGAGAGAATAAGAGAAAAGGAAAGAAAAAATAATGTCAAGAGGAAAAAAAGAGTTAAGGCGATTCAGACAAGGAATTAAGTTGAAGGATTTCACAATTTATCAATTTTTGTTGGGCTATTAATGTTGAATTTTCGTATAGGAGCACCTAGTGAGAATCAAATTCACTACTCAGTACTAATAACCAATCAGACTAGTTCCAGCATCCATTTCACCACGGTGAGCCGCATAAGTAGAAAAAGAGTGGAGAAATGGAAAATAATATCTGAAAGAAGAAATAAGGACAAAAAGAAGATAGAGAAAAAAGAAGAAGAAAAAAGACGGAAGAAAAAAAAGAAGAAAGAAAAGAGAAAGAAAATGAAGTAAAAAAGGAAGATGAAAAAAAGGAAGAAAAAAGAAAGAAAAAGAACGAAACTGAAAGAAAAAGAAGACAGAAAAAATTAAGACGAGAAAATGAAAAAGGAACGAAAAATGAACAAAGAAGAAGAAAGTGTGCAGAAAGTGTGTGTGTGTGTGTGTGTGAGAGAGAGAGAGAGAGAGAGAGAGATTAGAAACACTAGATAATCGTAAAGAACAAGAAATAGAGAGAAAGAGAGATTAATAAAGAAAGTAGATAGAGAAAAAGAAAGTAGAATTAAAGTTGGGAAGATAGAAAATAAAGAGAAGAAAAAGAACAATTGAAGAATAAATGAAGACAGGGACGAAGAAGACAAAGAAAAGAGAATACGAGAATGTAGAGTGGGAGATGGAGAAAAAAAAGTAGAAGCAATCAAAGAAGAAAAAGAGAGATAATAAGAATGAAAGCGGAAGAGAGAACAAGAAGAAGTGAGAGTGGGTAATGAAAAGGAAGAGTAGTATGAGAAAAGGAAAACGAGAAAGACTAAGAGAAAAATACGATAATGAACAAAGAGTGAATGCAATTGTTGGTTGGTAGCTTATCCAACACACTCTTGTAGGATTATTTAATGTCGACGTTTGTACAGGTCATCAACTGAGGATAAGACTCACTACACAGTGGTAACGGTCAACCAGACTATACTCATTAATATTACCCCTTCCTGGGCAAATGCAAATGAAAGCAAAGTCAAGAATGAATACAGAGAGAAAGGAAATATTGAAGAACGAATAAAGGAATAGATAAATCGTCAGGAACAGAAATACAAAATGAAAAGACAACCTGGTGGGAAGACTGTACTAGTTACAAAAAAATCATGGGAAAATACAGACGAACGAAATCGAATAAAGAAAGAAAAATAAAAGGTGATGTGAGAGTTTGAATTTGAATGGCTTTAAAAAAAAACAGAAGAAAAAAATGATCGGGAAAAAGATAAGACAAGTACAAGAGAAGATAAAAGTGTGCAACTTGGAACTTACAAAAAGATTCAGAGAAAGGCAGAATGGATCAATAAATGAAAATAAAAAAGGCGGGAAAAGGATAAGGCAAGGACAAGAGAAGATAAAAGTGTGCAACTTGGAGCTTACAAAAAGATTCAGGGAAAGGCAGAATGGATAAAACATGAAAATAAAAAAGGCGGGAAAAGGATAAGGCAAAGACAAGAGAAGATAAAATTTCATAACTTGAAGTTTACAGAAAGATCCAGAGAAAGGCAGAATGGATAAAAAATGAAAATAAAAATGGCGGGAAAAAGATAAGGCAAACACAAGAGAAGATAAAATGTGCAACTTGGAGGTTACAAAAATATTCAGAGAAAGGCAGAATGGATAAAAAATGAAAGTAAAAAAAATCGGGAAAAGATAAGGCAAGGACAAGAGAAGATAAAAGTGCGCAACTTGGAGCTTACGAAAATATTCAGAGAAAAGAAGAATGGATAAAAAAATGAAAATAAAAATGGCGGAAAAAACTGGAAACCGGAAAAATATAAAAAAAAGGGAGAGCAAGGAGAGAGAAGTGAGTGGAGAGGAAAGAATTTTAAAAATAGAAAAAAAAGGAGAGCAAAAATAACAAGAGTGTTGGGTGGGGGAAAACAGAGGCGGGAGTTTAGTGTTGGGATTAGATTAAGAATTAATGATAAAATTCCCGCCTGAGACATCAATCCTCAGACTTCCTCGTTGTTGCAAAAAGCATACTCCGTTTTCGTCTCTGGCAGTTTGCTGCGGTAGCAGCTGCTGTGTCATTGCCATTCACTTCATATCTTGCCTTCTACCACCTCCGAATCTCCAGTAACGGTCGTTTCCTCTTCCTTATCATCAGCTCCTTGAGTGCCATTCTCAGAATGACAGCACCGCGTCGCCATGACAACGCTCGTAGAGCCTTTGACACAACAATCTTTGTCCGGATTGGCTGATAATTCGGTTATTCATTCCATAGGTTCCCGCTCATTCCCTTGGGTTCGTGTGTATTCTATCTCTTGTCTTTATTCGTTGCGAAAGAGGAGGGCTTAGTTGTCATGCAAAGCAGTCGGCGCTGTTTCCCAAATGCCATTTTCAGAGTTTTGTTTCCTTTAAAAATATTTGTACCTCGAGTCTGATTTTTGAAATTCACACAGTGTTAAACAAGAAATAATCATGTTGCACAGTGTTTAATTTTGACAGTTACATTTTGGGGCTTGACATAACGGTTTTTGTTACGTATGTAAATGTCTACTTAATGTTTTTTAAATATCTATATACCAGGTTGCTACGAATTATTATGAAATGTCAGGCTCTTATATACTCCGAAGCAAATGAGTCAAAATACACTCTTGTGCAAATTAATTGAAACAAAACGAATAATTTCGTTATTATTTCATTATTTCCGTATTTTTCCAATGAAGCACATGTTAGTACTTCGTATGTCCATTCCACGAAGTCGTTCCTTACAGAGTGACGGCAGATTCTCGATTGTATTAGAATCAGGAGAGTTTCCGGGCAAGTCGACAGTCCTTTGATTTGGTCACTGGTAAGGCTTGCCAGTGTGTTCATGCAGCGTTACAATATTCTTACGCTTCCTTGGAGTAACGTCCATTGCAGACGATGGCCGTGGGACAACTAATCGACAGTCGAGACAATAGTATCTGGGGGTGATAAAAATCTGATGCAGTCACTGATGAATATCTTTAAGGCCAAATAAATTTCATTATACACCCACAAAATAGATTCATATTACTTCACACCACTGCAAATGACCTAATTTGAGGAAAAATAGAAATCGATTACACCCTGTCACTCTAGTGGGTCTAAAATTGATCGTATGATGATAGAAAGGAAACTAAATCAGTTGTTTCAATTAATTTGCAAAAGGTGTAGTCCAGAGAAATCAAAGCTCGATCATTTCATTCGTATTAAATATTACAAACTTCATAATATATTTATTTGGTATAACAAATATAATCTTTGACGAACAAAGAAAAGAATGTTGAACCTGTACTAATATCAGTCCCACCCCTATATGAGGGTGAATGCTGGAAACTAACCCGAAAGATTAAGAAGGGACTTGAAGCAACAGAAATGTGGTTCTCCAGAAGGATACTAACACGGACGGAATATATAAGAGGCTTTAAGGAAAATGGACACTTATACTTAGCATCAGAAAGAGACAGTGAAAATTTCAAAGACACATAATGAGGAAAGAAGGCTCAGAGAACTTGGTACTCACAGAGCATATCGAAAACACGAGAGACAGAGGAAAACAGTGAATAACATACCTCACGAGTTTGTGTAAATGAATAACAGAACCGGAAATGGAAGAGAGTAAAAAGACAAACATTGCTTTGAGCTTCAAAGGATAGGACGTTGTGGAGAACCATGATCGGCACATAGAAGAATAATTTGAGATACAGATATTTTAAAAGTAATCTTTTCTAAACTTTCATTTGCGTCAATGATTACATATGCAATGTGGACAAAAAGTTCAAGAAAGTTTAGGAAGGCTTCCTTGAATGAATAAATGAAATGCTGTATTCCAAAATGGAGTGATTTCGAGAGATGTGTGAAATAGTACGGCGAGACAACAGAAACGCGAAATAACTTAACAGAACAATAAAATGATGCATGTGTCCAAATTACTCCATCTTTTATAGCGACACGAAAATGCCAAAAGCACATATAAAAAGTAAGCAGATATCAAAATGTTCACAATGCATTTACCGTCTGAAGAGAAGATAGGATGGTTTACTTAGTTTAGCCAAGATCTAGTATTCAGCAGCAAAAAACGAAATACTTAAAATGGGACAATGATCAATGAAAGAATTTTATTAAGTATGAGACAATGGTGTGGAATCCTAGCGTTTGAACAGATACAGCAAGTATCAACTCAAAAAGTTCATAATAACTTTAAATAATGCAGAATATTAAATTCAGAAATGTGCCGATCTACATTGTGTCTTCGCCCCGCATAGAAGAATTTGTAATCGTTCATTTAATGATGGTTCTGAGTTACGCATGAACGAAAATTGTCATAGCGTTTAGATGTGAAATTTGATGATTCAACTTAGGATTTTTTCACTTTTTTTAATGTCAAAACTGTTTTTGCAAGTTAGAGCGCTCCACCTGTATTCTGCGTATTCAAAATCGAACAAGAAGCAAATCTCATTGGTTTATTATCAGTGCAAGAGTTATGAGAGATATCTATGATTCATCTTTATGTACGAAATTTTATATCTACAAAAAAAGGGGGATCATTTAACGTTTCTAAATTTAAATGGAGTTATGCTTTTAAATAAACTTTTCAAATTTTGAATGTATGATTGACTCCAGGAGTATAAATATGAGATCTGATAATTTTAAATTTTTATCGAGCATCTGACCCTGACCCTAGTACATTTATTGATTTATTTAGAATATATAAATATATATATATATATATATATATATATATATATATATATATATATGTATGTATGTATGTATACCCAAGTATAGGATTGGTGTATACGGAATAAATTCCAATAACCAACAATTACTATTCTTAAAAGAGTGCTCAATACAGAGTAGAGCAAATATAAGTGTTTATTTAAAAATTATAACAAATATCCTATGAAATCACTACAAAAATAGCCATTTTGTTTCAACACCTCCGGTAAAACCCTTTATTCTACATCATCACGTGATAAGACACCGGAGGTGTTGAAACAAAATGGCTATTTTTTAGTGATTTTATGACATATTTATGTTATAATTTTTAAATAAACAATTATATATATATATATATATATATATATATATATATATATATATATATATAAGTCACTGTTCACTCTTATATTTGCATACGCTCTATCTTGGACATTGAACACTTTTACACATAAATCTGGCATACCATAAAACTATATTTTATTATATATATATATATATATATATATATATATACTTTACAGATCAAAAGTTTGAGGATAACCCTGGTATTTTTTAAATTGGCTCCATAATTAGTTTTTTTGTACTTTAAATAAGAGAAAATTATTATACAATGTGAGACATGACTTTTTATTAGATATTTCAATTATGACGAAAAGAAAAAAAGCATTTTACGACTAATTTTTGCTCTCGTCAAAATATCCTCCTTTAGCCTGCTGCACCACAAATGTTTGGCATTCATTGCAAAAGATTCTCAAAGTATAAGTTTGATAAGTAATTCCATTCTTTTTTATTTAAATCTAAGATTTCTTTTTCGTTTTTTTTTTTTTTTGCTCTTCTGTAAAGTTCATCCCGTACTAGTTCTGGAATGGCTTGAGACTTTTGAACTGTAATTTGTTTATCCTATGATAACTCGGGGGGGGGGACTGGCTTCAAATTTTTGGATTAATTGGGGGGGGGGGTCGGGAGAAGCGGGTGGTCTTATATCCTCTCAAAACAATATATTAAAGTTTGATTTCCCTGATTTCCGTTGACTTTTTCAAAAGTGGGTAGAGAATGCCTTCGCATGTTGGACAGTCTTTGCGTGTTTAGGACATGATCTGATAGCTACACCGGTCCCTAACATTATATTATTTCAGCAGCACCATATGCTTAGCAACCATCATAGCAGAGACTGAAACACTTCCTGTGCATCCTAGAAGTAATGTTTCTTTGGTCATCCTTACAGCTTACCGAAAAGAAGAACCCTTCTAATAATTACTAGCAAAGCATTAACACTTTGAGACCTGAACACTTTTAATCTTTCTGCCTAAGAACCTGAGTCAAAATTCGCAAATAATTGGTATGTAATGTTTCACGGTAGATATAAAAATAGTTACAAGTGTTTACCCACCGTTCAACCGGTGGCTGGGCATTACGTAATTTTTCTCTACCATCAGTAAAGCGATGATCAGATTTCAAAGGGTTAAAATGTTTTCCATTTGAAAGTAATAAAACCGGCTCTTCCTGTGCTTCGC
>OZ038483.1:9244834-9369834 GCA_964036315.1 Acanthosepion esculentum | reverse complement strand
GTCTTAATAATCAGCGCGTCCTAAAACATACAGCCGATCTCTCTCTCTCTCTCTCTCTCTCTCTCTCTCTCTCTCTCTCTCTATATATATATATATATATATATATATACACACACACTAAAATGAGAATTGGACTTTAAATAAAAAAAAATAAAAAAAGGAAAACAAATTATTTTTCTAAGAAAAAAAACGCTGAAAATCCAATTGTAAGTAACAAAGTTTTCATTTTAATTCTTCTGTATGAAAATTAATATATTATAAATAAATATTTCTATATTAAATATTAGCTGCTTTTTCCAATTCTGATTTTAGTCATTGCAACAAATTTTTGTACCGAATCTTTCTAACAATTTCACTCCTATCGTGAACGATAAATGAGGGTCAGTATTGGATGGAGTCTTTACTTTTTTCATTTATGCATGCTAGCAGGGGCTATTGTGGAGAAAATCAGGTAAGAGAACGACATATTTCATTTGTGCTGTTTTTTAAGTGCGATACTAGCCCAGCATTGCTGCGGGCGACAAAGCCACACTGACAGATGAAACTTGTTAAAGCAGGATTTTAATGGCGTCTCTGTTTCAGAGCCTGACGAAGCAGATTACGGCACTTCAGTCTACTGTCTTCAAAACCCTTTAACTTAATGAAACATTTCTTACGCCACTCCTTTCGGTTTGATGTTTGGGCTTCCCAGGTTTTCAGATCAAATTATATATATATATTTTAGGGTATTACACCGAAAACGTGTCAAAATCACTACACAATTGCAGTAGTGTTTCAATGCGTATCAATGCATCAAGTGATTGTAAATTAGTGGCGAGTGAAAGATTCATTTCGATTTAAAAGCAAAATACAACCTCTTTTTACGAAAAAAGAAAAGGAGAAAAGGGGGTATAAGGTTTGCGGGCTTTATATATATATAACCAATAGCATATTGAAAGAGAGACAAAAAGACAATTTTATTTCACCAAAAAATAATGGTGACAGTCTTCTTTTCAGTGTAGGTCAGAAATAACCCTGATAAATGCCTTGTCGTCCGACATCTCTTGTTCAAAATCTAGGCTGGATTAGGCGTTTGTTCTGATTTTAAGATGTCATAGGTCACGAGGTTAGATTACGCAGTATTAAGACAATAAAATTTCATGTCTCATTCAGTCCGATGTCTTTACCACTGGAACAGTAGAAGTGCAAGTAAAGAGTATTTCATGAAATCTGGGTCAACTTAAATGAAGGTCGGACTGGAAAGTCTCGTGACAGACTAAGCAAGAAAAATAAGTAACCATTACTATTTTTTTTAAATTAAGAAGTAAATGAGAATTCTAATCTGTTTAATCTTTTCTCAGACGAATGTTCTGCGCGTGCACACAAGCAGAGATACGAAGAAACGGGTGTTGATCATCTAAATATTTCGTACAACATCCCAAACAAATCTGCTAATAGAAAACGGCTTTCCTGTTTTCCCACTAGAACCAAGTGAAGCTATGATGAGTCGGATATGCTGATGACTTAGGTATACATGTTTCCGATAAGAATGATCTTGAAAAGAAAAGAAAAACATTCTTTATCACGTGTTTCAAAAATGGGATTTACAATAAACATTTCCAAAACAGAATATATGATCTGGAATCGGAGTGAAAGCAGTCATGACACATAACCTGAATCCATCATAACAATTCAAAATGTGGAAACAATAAGCTCTAAAATACCCCAAATACCTCAGTGTGTAGATTAATTATAACGAATTTAGTACATCAGATAAGGAATCAGGATACACTCCGCTCGGGGATAATTTTACCCAACACCGCTACGAAGCCAAAATGTCAACCTAAGAATACAACACACGTTCTTAACGAGCTTCGTCAAATCTTGACTCTCATACGGACGTCACGTATGGCATCCAACACATTCAGAAATGTCTAAACTATTAGCTGTATGCAAGCGTTTTCTCAAATCAAAATGGCTTCAAAGAGAATCACAAAGAACTTTAGCAAATAACAATAAATAAATAAAATAAAATAAACATCTCTTGAAGACTTCCAACAACGGCAACAACAAAAATGGATAGCACATGTAACTAGAAAGGACAATAATGATATAATCAGGATATTGAATTTCCATTCTGCCTTAAACAAAAAGTTCAGAAAATTCTCATCAATAATAAAAGATCGATAACAGCTGCTGAACTTAAGAAGCCAACTTTTCTGACAAACTCTTTCGTGATAAAGATTTTATGAATTTCAACCGACAGTAACGCTGACTGTTAGAACAATGAATACCCAAAGGTGATTTTCTAAGCGTAGCTTAGACGTGGCACAAGGACGAAAGTATGGTGCACTCAGTGAATGATTGAACCTACTATTTAAGCGTAGCTTAGACGTGGCACAAGGACGAAAGTATGGTGCACTCAGTGAGGATCGAACCTACTATTTAATCGTAATTGATCTAACGAGACAAGCTTGCTCTTAGCCATTAGACCACGTGGAAGCACCCTCAATGATTATCCACTGTTTCCTGTATGGAAACGGCTTTTCTCACGATAACAATTCTATTATAAGTAACACACTGTTCTGTTATTACTGTGTGTTATTTTGGGAGCAAGAAAAATATCCGATAAAATATTTGATTGTTTTCGTTTGGTTTAATTCAGTTGATGAATTAAAGATATGACCGTCTTTCAAAACCTTTGAAATCAATTCCTCCGGCAAGACGTTAAGAAAATAAAAACTATCCACATCTTTCGATTATGTCTAAATATCTGACTTTCGTAAATTGTGTTTAATGGAGCTGTTCTTTATTTTCTTTGACATTCGTTCAGTTTTACGACAAAGCAACTCAATTTATTTGAATATCTCTTTCTCTCAATCTTATTTGCTTCACCAGTTTTATCAGAAATTAACAAAGAAAAAAGTCTCGTCAAAAGAGCAAGAGAAACGAAACTGAAAAAGTCAACAAAAAAAAAAGAAAAAAGAAGAAAAGAATCTCTATTTAGATTGTTGTGTATATTCACAAATGGAACAATTTATGAGCTATTGTTCATTTTCTTTTCTTTTTTTTTTTTACACGCTCCAATTGTTTCTTGTATTTACGAAGCCTGTCCGGAATGTATGTGTCATATAGTAACAAGTAGACGCTTTATTTAACTAATTCAGCCTTAGCGCTGAAAACGTTTTATTTTATTATAGTGGATGGTTACAAGCGAGCGGGGCGATGGGATGTAGTCTACTTTATTACCACAGTAAGCAGCTATTTTATATATTTCGAGAACTGGTTACACGGCCTTCGTGTAACTTCCCAACTGATAGCAGGGACATCGTTATGCAGGCATAAATACATCTGTATAGGATTTAATCATTTTGCAGTGAGACGCTGTTGAGTGCGTCTGTGTAATGTGGTACCGTTACATTCGCAAATAGATTTTTCACGTCTTCAGCAAGATTTTTCCTCTTTTTTTAGCACAAAATCGCATCAAAAAGGCCTCTCACACTGCCTAAGATTGATCTATGAGTTCTGGCTTCTCCAAAAAGCTAACATTTTCATTAAAAAACAAAAACAAAACATGGATGAGATTAAGGAGAAGCTGACGAGACAACGAATGGAGATCCCGGAAAAAGTGGGAGAGACCTCGTATGTTTCCAAGGCATCAGTGAATAAAGGGAGATGAAACCTGTCGCCCGTCCTGGGTATGACAATAAACTATATCCAACAGCAAGGCATTTAATCAGAAGGTTTTGAGGAGCGTGGAACCACCTTTTAATTGCTGGTGTACCCAGGTACACCCTGATCCGGGGTGGTAGCACCAGTTAGGGTCCCAGTTATGGGCAAATAGTTAACCCCCCAAAAGGGGACAAAACACTATGAAAGTATAAAAATAGGTATTAATACTAGGAATACATTTTGGAAATTTTTTTACCAGCAATATTTTTTTGAAAAAAAAATTACCAGCAATATTAAAAAAAAAAATTACCAGCAATACATTGAAAGAAAAAAAATTACCAACAATATATTTTTGAAAAAAGAATATTACTAGCACATTTTTGAGAAAAAATATTACCAGCAATATATTATGAAAAAATAAAATATTACCAGCAATACATTTTTACAAAAAAAAAATTACCAGCAATATACTTAAAAAAAAAAAATATTACCAGCAATACATTTTTGAAAAAAAAAAAATTACCAGTAATACATTTTTGAAAATAAAATATTACCAAAATTCACTTTTGAAAATAAAATATTACTAGCAATAAAAATCTTGTCGGCGTAAAATACCCCATTGAGGTTGATATGCCGTAAACCAAATCAAACCAAACCAAACCAAACCAAACCAAACTAAACCAAACCAAACTCTGTCGCATATACGAGATGGTACAAATTTCCTATGCACAAGTTATCTTTAGATACTTGCATGTTATCCATCGTCATCAGAGTCCAGAATTGTAATTATTTTCTTTACATACTCTGAGGCCGCAGAGATAGCTGCAAACTGACGAAACAATATTTGTCATTTCTATAAGAATTTTTGGGCGAAAATGCAAGACTTCATCTTCCACCATCAATATCAAAATAAATTATGGAAATCATCAAGCAGGATTTTGAAGAGATTTTATATCCATCGTCCACAAGATTTTCGCATAACAGAAATCCTCTTACTAAGAAAGCAAAATTCCCGCGATATCTCTTTCACGATCTTTTGCTGTGAGTCATAACGCTCCCAGGAGGTGGTATATCCACACATTCATTGCTCTTCACACCTACTTTTTTCCTGTATGACCCCTTGAACTTTTTGACCTTTTTGAACTTTTGCCCTTTTAAATTTTGCTAAAAACGCTCTCTCTCTCGTTTGTCTATTTTGTAAAATATAATTTTAAAATGCATTAATTTTTTTATCAGTGGCTATTAAAAAGCAAGGTTAGGTTAGGTTAGGTCGGTTCATTTAACGGCGTGTAGTCTGACTCTTTAATCCGGCAACTCCCATGGTCCGGTACATTTTTAAATCAGCCACCATTAGTTCATTGAGCGGCTACAAGGGCAGCACTGCACGTCGTTTAGAACAGGGTTTGGCAACCTACGGCACGCGTGTCACGCGGCTCGTTAAGCAATTTCCAATGGCACGCAGCCGCCAATGACATCACGAAGTACGAACCAATAACTAACACAAAGCAAAGAAGGTATTTAGCTGTTTCAATTTTAATATTAAGTATTAAGTATTTATACTATATATTACTATATAAAATATATTGTAGAACAGATATATTGACCTTAACTTGGCACACTGAATGATTTTAAGCCCTAAGTCGGCACCTTGCATAAGGTTTCCGACCCCTGGTTTAGAACATTCCATGGTAGCCGACAGCAGTAGAGTGTTTTGTCGATACGTTCTTGCTCCTTTGCTTAAATATATAGCTGCATTTTTACCCATTCAGTATAGTAAATATATATTATTCTTTGGTTTTACGCATTTTTTAGCCTTTGTATAGCATGAAACAATAAAAAAATGATTATTTCCTATTTTAAGCTTTGTTCTACGTTTGATAACACAGCAAAATTTATGCGGATTGACTTGGTAAGACTGTGTTTACGAAAGTTTTTTTTTGGTCATCCAGAACATCGGTGGTCCTGTAGTGGCATCATTTTAAGTTGCCGGATAAATGAGGTTGGATTGTATCAACCCTTATATTTGAAACGGAATGTAAGTCTTATAAAACAAGAATTACAACTAGCTCTCGAATCAAAACTTTACAGACTTTACACCAGAGTCAAGAAGCCCGACGTGGGCCCAATTCATACCATATCTGCAATTAATCCACCCAGAAAGTGATTTCTTTTGAACGTGAAGCAGCTGGTGTATTCTTAGCCCCGCCGCCAGAATAAATTAACAAGCAAAGTCTATCAACATTTTGGAGACGTTTAAAATATCAGTTTCATGTTTATATTGTTGTGTTTTGTAAACTGAAACGAAAATCAGCACAAGCGATGATAAACAAACAAAAACAAGTCGGAAATCGAGATATTCCAAGATTTGATATCTTTTCATAGAGGAATAATTAGCATTAAATTGGTTACATGAGAAAGAGTGGAAAAGCTGGTTCTTTTGGGTGAGGTGTTATACATAATTTTGACTTAGCGTTGCAAACAGTGATTCTCGCGGGTACTTCCCTTCTGGCTCTGTCCGAACCTGCGCTCCGCTTTGTAAGAGAAACCACCGTCTGGTCCAGGGTACTTTAGACTACTCGGCCTCAGAGAGCGTCACAGCCCAGCAAGATTCAATTACCTTTTTGGGCACATTTTCTTTATTAAGCCTCTGGAATGCACAAGCCAGTAGACTTATTTCTAATTGTCAATTTACGAATGGTTGAGGAGTTTTGTTTCAGTTCATGCCCTGAACGTCGTTGGTTGTCATATAGTATCCATTTCTTATCGCATGACACAAGGCGATCGAGAAATGGTTCATTTTTGTTGCGCAAAAGAAGAGGCGATCAGATATCATAATGACTATTCTTTTGGTTTTCATTCAATTCGTATCCATTTGTTCAAATTCTTAGACTTTGCAATTTTTTTTCGAAGGTTCAGAAATTGATTCAATACTGGTTCCGGATGTCTCAGTTAACTCAACTCTCTAATTTTTGCTCAACGGGTATTGAACCCACAACGCTTTGTGTCACTTAAACGCTTTTGAAGCCAACCAACGCATTTATCCACAGGGTCACGTGTCCTTGAGGACATCAGTGTATGAATTTATGGGACTTAAAAAATTAATGTCTCAGTAACCTTTTTTCTTTTCTTTTTTTACCAGAGCTCAGATTGCAATTTTGTTATTATTATTGCTTTTCTCCAGTTCTCATATTGTATTTATTTCTATGCTTGGCCGGCTGAGAGTTTTGTGGTTTAGCATATGTGCTGATTCCTTAAATTTTCGTATTTTCTAGTGATGTTCTCTGTTAATTATTTCAACCTCATCCCACAGATGGCGGCGATCTCCCTTTTCCCTCCATATATGATCAGCTATGCCTGATTTTTCTATTCCCCCTCGGGTTACGGTTTTACGATGTTCTTGCAGACTTAACTTAAGGAAGCGGCCGGTTTCTCTTTTATTTTTCTTACCACTGCTGCATGGGATGGCGTACACACAGTCCTTAGTTATGTTCTCCTCTATGGAAGGCGGTTCTGCGAAGTGTTGAACCATTTTGAAGATCGTCATGATATATGGACAACAGACCTTTTGTATTTTTTTCGATAATCACTTCACATAAGTTAGGCAGACCGAAGCTGTTTTCTGAGTGTTGTCACCCTCTTGTACCGTTCTAGCCTACTTTGTCGGAGTTGCTGCCATGCACCCAGGGTAGTTGTTACGTTTTAGGGTACTGCTTATACTGACCATTTCTTGTTCATATGTCTCTGGGGCGCCACTTATAACTTTTGCTCGATAAGGGTCGTGAATATGACAATAAAAATGAGGATAACAGTTCGAATAATGTAAATATTGTAAATACCTGGCTACGGCAGTAGTGAACAAAAACTTGGAGTGTTGAGTTAAAGGGAGATAACTGAGACATCCGAGAGAGGCATAGCACTTGGAACTAGAACAATCTAACCCAGTGGAAGAAATAAAGGGTTCAGTTCGAAATTCCAATCACCTGAAGAAGGCCGGAGTGTAAAACGGCCGAAACGTCGTGAATATGGCAATAAAGATGAGGGCATACTTAGGAGGGGGTGTTATGGTAATTAACCCATGGACTCTACCAGCTCTAAATAGGAGCAGGTACTGCCTTTTGGAGAGGGAAGTTTCCATCAGTCAGCTGGAATGGATGGAATTTTCTTGCTCTATCACTCTCGTTTGTATATGTTTGTATTACTGTTTCTGTTAATATATTTGTTTAAACTCAATTCCTCTCTTGTGTCTTTATTTCTGGCCCTAACAAGGCCACAACGGAAATATAGACAAATAAGGAGAGAGCAGATTTAATACTCGTAGGATATACTGAAAGGAAGAGAAACAGAAAGAAACGATGAGAACCTATTTAACAAGTTTATGAATGGACGACAGAATTAAGTGGGGTAGAAAGGGTTAAATGTTACATATAATAAAATAAAGTTGAAATGATGTAGAGCCATAATAGTATCAACTTCTTCTATGTACCGTGTCCCTTCATTTGTAGCGCTGAGTAATGTTTATCTTTTTATTACCCATCCCAGTCCATTGTCTACCATCCTAAAGACCGTTGCGTAGGTTATTCACTAGTCTCTTCTATCCCTCTTGCTTTAAATATGTTCTGTGAGTGACAAATTTTCTAACCTTCTTTCCTCATTGTATGCGGGTAGTGTAATGGATAGGAGCTCGGAATGATAATTCTGAGTTCAAATTCCAGTCAGGTTCGAAGCAGTCACTTAAGTGGAAATACGTTGGTGAAAGGTATGAACCCATCTCCACCCCAGCCATGGATTAAATAGTAAAACTTGTATCTGGGAATATTATTGTTAATACAATATTAACTCACGAAAAAAAAGTATTTTTTTAATCTATATACCCAATCAAGACGATAATGCCACTAAGACGCAAGGGGGGGGGGGTTATTGAGTGTGAAAGTCAATGAGAAGATTTTAGAAGAACCGGAAACCAATTCTAAACAGGGAACAAGGGATTAAAATTTACACCTCTTCAAAAGACCTCGGATGAGTTACGATTCGAAATATGTTTCGGTTTTAAATAATCCACAAAGGATTGATAAGCCGTAAAAAAAGAAGAAATTATTCTTATAGCCCAAAATAGGTTTCGGCTTTAAATAATCCACAAAGGGTTGATAAGCCGTAAAAAAAAGAAATTATTCTTATAGCCCAAAATATGTTTCGGCTTTAAATAACCCACAATTGGTTGACTAGCCGTAGAAAAATACAAATAAATCATTTTTTTCTTTATTCCAGATCCAGTTCCAGGTCCTTCTCACCCCTGCTGGGGGAACCCCTCCCTGATTGACCATGTTTTCATGATGTAGCCGTACTCACCACACTTGGCAAACTGCAGGTAGGTGAGGCTATTTAACCCATAGCTGTAGGCTTGGAATTCAGAGTTGTTCTTTTCCTAGACCGGTTGCCACCGAAGCTTATAGGACCCAGTCTGTTCTGCTGTTTGCCTATATAGCTGAGATGACAAGGAAGAGATGGATTCATACCTTTCTCAAGGGTGTTTTTTCTTTACGATCTTTGGGGCATCATCTCTGCACACAGTGAATGTAATAAATTTGACTGGAACTCGAACTCTGCTCTCCGATTCCTCGGTTCGAGCCACTATCCATTACTCCATTTTTCTCATTATGTGCAATAAGATTTCATCTGTCTCTTTTTGATCTTCAGTATAAACATCATCTTTGGCTTAATTTCCTTAAAACTTCCTCGTTGATTGGATACTCAGCCCTGAAAATGTACAGCGTACTAGGGTCTGCCTCTCCCTACCAATCTATGATCTGGCCCCCACTTACATGTCAATTTTCATACAATGCAGGTGAACAATTCAACTAGAAAAATTGAAAATAAATATAATGCACATAAAAACAAGTCTAGATGAATGGATTTCTCTCTATCCTTGGAAACACTCAATTATGAATCTTTGCCGTGCCTTTAAAACTGTAAATTTAAAAAGAAAAAAGTTACTCCAAAATTCGCTTGACGAGGAAATGGAACTAATGTCTTTAATTTAATAACAAAATTAAATTCGAACCTTTTAGCTTCCATTTTGAAACATGGTTAACATCAGTTAATATATATATATATATATATATATATATATATATATATATATATATATATATATATATATATACACACACATATGTATGTATATTAATTTAAAGAAAAACAGAACTCTTTAAGGCTCCATTTGTTTTTTGGTATCTTTTGAATTCATTTATGAAGGACTGGCAATGGTTGTAAAAACGCTGTTTCCAATTTCCCGACACGTAAATATAAATATAAATGTGAAAATTAAAGTCAAATCTCAGGCGCGACAAGCTGTTTCATGCTAGACGTAATCGTCAGACTAGCACGCCTTAAAACTACACATATATATACGTATGTCTCTCTCTATATATGTGTGTGTGTGTGTGAGTGTGTATAGAGGGCGTGTGCCATGATCTCGTGCCCCATTCGAATATATGGTACCCACGCACCACCCCAATCAATGATACGAGGCCCTCTACTGTACTACATCTCAAGTTTCATAAGGTAGTATTTATATAAAATATAAATCTTATTGTAACCTAATTATCTCTATCTATAAAAGGCCGGATGTCTGTGTGTGTGTGTGTGTGTGTGTGTGTGTGTGTGTGTGTGTGTGTGTGTGTGTGTGTGTGTAACGAATGCACGGCCGCAATTTTCGACGGATTTGCACCCAAATTTACATGCACATGCTCCAAGACCGACTTTGCATTTCCCAACTCCCATCGATAGTGGAAATAATCGATATTTTCATGCTTCTACGGCAGTTTTCATGTAGGTTGCGACCATTTTCTACTGGCCAGAGTGAGAGCCTATAGCTGGCTGCCACGAATAGGCAGGAAGATTCTATTGGCCAGCGTGAGAGCCAACAGCTGACTGACACGAATGTTAACTAGCATGCTAGCACGCCAAAAAAATTGATAGCTGCATTTGTCACAAGTGGGAAAAATTTAAATATGCATGGCACTTTACTCCAATTGGCTCATTCGCTTGCTTAAACTCAACGTTGATTCTGATTCTGCAGAACTGGGTTGGGTGTAAAAAAATATTTGTTGTTAACATTCTTTTTTCATTAGGTTTTTCCAGGTACGAGTCCTTTTTTAAAGCTGATCGTTTTGTGTTCATTTTGTTTAGTTCTTTTTTTCGTAACAGATTTAATGTTTAGTATAGAGCTTAGAAAAAATTCGCAGTGTGAGATAGGCAAGAAGTAAGGCATGTAGCAACATTAGCACGGCAAAGGGCACTCCTTTAAAGGCAAGGAAGTGCAAACATATTTTAAGTCAAGTGATAGCGATTGCTGTATGAGTCGTACGATTTTTGAATCAAGCACGGGCAACGCCGGGCCATGCTGCTAGTGTACAATAATCGATCATATGCAAATAGGTGAACAATTCAACTAGAAAAATTGAAAATAAATCCAATGTATCTAAATACAAATCAGAGACATGTCATAATAGACCGTCTTAAATCAGAGACATGTCATAAGAGATCGTTCCATCTTAAAATAAATCAACAATGTTTTGCGGCCATTTTTAACGTCAACTTGAATTTTTTTTTTGTTAATATGTTTAATAATTGAACACATTTAACATTACGGATAAAAAATACTGAATTTTATATAGTATTTTTTCAAGATTTATGAACAAAACAAGTTCACGGATTTGGACGAAAGAAAAAAGACCCCTGAATTAGGTCAAAATCCGTAAAAATAGTTCATCTTTTAATAACCAGTTGGGCTTCGTTTAATTTGTAACGTATATAAATATAGGTAGAAAAAAAGCAAATGCTGATGAGATAGCGAGGATCACAAAGCAGTGCCCGGGACCCCAATCAGTCGGGAGTAGTGGTCAGGGGTAACACGAGCCTCTCTGCGGCATATAAAAGATGATGATGATACAAATAATAAAACAGAAGTGACATAAGACGCCTAAAGATATTTCTGCATTCAGGCGGTTTTTGATTCTTTAAAGATTATCACGGCTTTATTTTTCATGTTCTTTTTGGCACGCGGCCTAGTTTTCTTGAACCCCTTCAATTCAAAAAGGTCCCTATCCCTAAAGCCAATGATGCTTAAAACTGAATTCTCCCTGTTATCATTATTTGCCTTTACCAACCTCAAGGCACAGTTTTTAAGATAATCTCATTTTCGCCTGGCACTGTAAATGGCCCCCTGACATAATGGGGTTCACGACAGTCTGAAAATATTTGAGGTTTCATTGGATTTCCGTTTTAAACATTTCTTTCCTGTCTCGGGAAACGTTTTAGCAACAGGTGGTCGTCATATCGTAAACTATCAGCAGTTTTATTTAGCTAGAGGCTTGTGGAGTTTATTATCGAAACTTAACAGCATATAAAGAAAATTCATAATTAATATTCCTTTTCTTTATTTAGCGTAAACCTCTCGTCATTTTTTCTTTTTTTCCTTCCGGCATTTAAAAAAAAAATTTTTTTCTTCCTTCGTTTATTTCATCGTTTTGATTCGTCTTTCTACATTACCTCTTTTTTTTTTTTTTTTTTTTTTTTTTGCTATTTTTATCTCATATATCTTTCTTGCATCCATCTTTATCTTCTGTGAGGAAGTACCGGGAGCATACCGGTAATCGGCACGGAACATTCCGGTCGAATCGTACTAATATCCTTGCGAAAGGCGTGAATCTATTTCTTCTCCCATACATAGAGATGATAAAAAGATTGTAAGCCCGCAGTACGAAAAGAAAATTTATTGACATATAATAATTTAAGATACTCTTGCATAGCATAGCTAATACGTTTCTAATGAAAAATAATTTTATGGTAAATCGATATTTCTATAATGGTCATAAAATACCTTGTCGTGGAGTAGTGGTTAACAAACTAATCTCGAAAGCTATTAATAGCATCAATTCTCAATAGACGCCTATTTTTGGTCTTGTGTCGTAAGCTCAGCTCGGCAAATATTTAAGGGCCATTTTGATCCAAAATCCTTTTTAAGAAGGTTGACAAAACACTTAGTCCAGCAACTCATCGTTTTATTTTTAAAAACTTCTAAAATGCCATATCCCTCTGAGACGTAGTTGGTCACGACTCTCCAGACGTTCCTTTTCTTTATTATCTGCGAATTGCCATAGTTTCTCTGGAAAGAATCATATCCCCGTGCTTTCGCCACACGCTTGAATTTGCGATAATCTTTCTCTTTGGTTGCCGCTCAAGGCTAAAGTGACCAGTTTACCCTGTTACTTTACCCTGTCACTTAACATCAATCTAAGGAGAGAAGAGACGGATTCTTAGTTTTCCCAGGGGCATTAGTGAACACAATAGACTAACCGGAAAATTTTATTTGATTTACCGATTATACTTACCGGGAAATTGTTGAAAAAAAAAAAGTAGAGAGAAAAAGTCCTCTCTTCAGTAAAGAACAAATAAGATTTACTAGTTTGACGAGAATCATGTCTTGAATAGAGGAATGAAACTGGTTTTAAACTGATACTTACTAAAATTTGATCATCATACAATTGTTATTATTTTAAATGTTATTTTTTTTAGTGAATACCCGTATTTGAGTAGACGATATTTTAAACAGTATTTTCTTTCGTCTACCGGCCTGCGTACCCGAGAAAACTTAATAAAGGCAATGCGCCTTCCGGTAGGATTCGAACCTGGGTTCTCCTTTGCAGAAGAAACTACCGTCTGATCCGACGTGCTTTGACCGCTCGCTCACCAAGAGTTTCACAACCAAGCAAGATTCTATTTTACCTTTAAAGCTCACTTATTCATTCAGTTTTTTCTCGAAACGCATAACCGCTCAGTTTCGCATAAACAAAGTAATTTCTGAAGAATTAATGGAGCTTATTTATTTAATCCGACACTTTTATTACGTCAAACATTTCATTTTTAGTGGTTACCCGTATTTCAGTAGACGATCCGTTTATTTTAATCTGTATTTATTTTGTCTACTGAGAGAAGGGAGACGGGGAAAGTTAGTTTTATGTCAATATTGAAAGTTGGGGTAGGCAGCCTGCCCTGATATTCAGCATTCGAATACAACTATCAGGAAAATGCGTCATTCCCACAAAAGAAGAATATTTACTTATATAAATTGTATCTATTAAAAATAACGTATAAACTGAAAATATATTAATTAATGGTGAAATTACAATTGAATGAAATCTAATTGTACTTTATTTTTTGAAAGGTTAAAGTTGATAAAGAAAGCCGGAAATTATAAGTCAACCTAATAAACAGGCTTCTTTCTTCTTTGGCCTGTCAGAATTAATTGAGCCTCTCATTGATCAGAATCTCTTACTTTGACGTCATATTGATGCCAATACAAGATGTAAAATATCACCGGCATTATCTTAGTCTTGTAACAGTGTGAAAAGCATGAATACATCTCTTATCTTCCAGAAACTGTATAAACAACAGCTGGTTCCTTAAACAAAACCTTTCCTATAACGTTTGTTTATGCGTTAACATAACTAACACGAGATCTTGATACTAAGGTGATTCTCTTAGTGTTCCAGTTGAGACAATGAAAAAGAGGGACAAATGACTTTATAAGACAATCAGATACAGGATATATTTAGGAAAGGCGAATGACGGATACCAGACGGATATTAAATAATGTAAATGGCACAGCCACTCAAATCCGAGGATGCCAGTCTACTAGGGCGGCTAGCTAATCCCCATTGCAGACGGCTGCTCAGGCACATTTTGTGTTTGTTCAACACCCACAGAGCCCACCTATGGTTATACTGCAACTATGTTGAGCGGACCTTAGTCACTGTTTCTGAAAAAGAGCGCGTTATCTTGCTTGACCAACAGTCTGAACAGGGCTAGCACGCTCAAAACCTCGGTCATGATGACTTAGGACTTCGTGTTAGCAAAACCAAGGTTTTCGTCTACCCAATGTCATTCACAAGGCTTGGTTTTCAGGCACTTTCCAAAGGTGCCACACGCTAGGATCGCATCCTCCAGACCTTCCCGACAAATCGACCATGGTGAGATTCGAACCCGGGTCTCATAGTCAGGAAGTGGACGTTCTAACCTCTCGGTCACGCCTGTGCCCACTATAAAAGTGTAAATCCCCGAAATATATCGAATTGCTGACCACTTCTGTTGTTCCAGGTTATTCTTGAAAAGGGACTTTTAACTAAAACTTGCCTGTAGCCAAGCAAGATAATCCGGATTGGTGGCTAAGAACTACACTGAAACTAATTTTTTTTTATTACATCTTCTGACCAACATATAAGAATCGATATGTAAAGAAATACAAAAGAAAATAACATATTATTATGCAGTATTAGAATTAAAAATATACTTTTCTTCATTCTCTTTCTTGATTGTCAACGATGTGAAGGGAAGAGAAGAAACGGCTCTGTCGCTACAGTGTAGTGGTTAACAATCTATTCCCACGAGATCATTAATACGTGCTTAGGTTTCTTGTCGGACATGATTGAACCGAGTAAATATCTAGACAAATAAAAAATGGTTGACGGCAGACGTCAATGGAAAAAAAACGTTTCATATTTTTATTAGATAAGACTACAGAAATAAGAAATAATTGAAACGAGACAGTAAATAGTAGTTTTCAACACTTAGAATTGTTAGGAAACTATTTGCTTTTTATGTGTCAGTGCCAACAAAAATCTGAACGATAAATAAACTTGTGTAATAGATTAGAAACCTTTTGTGTTTAATGGTGAATCTACATAAAAATTATAGGGAAGCCAAATTCGTACAAATTGAAATGAATAGTTTGACGAAGGAAAAGTACTTTTACTGTAATGGCCACAGATTCTTTTAAAGAGATCATTTAATGTATATACTTGTGGAGAGGGAAGCCATTAATCGTATGCTTCAAAATATTCATATTTATCTCTCTTACCAATCTATCGATACCAGTTCATCTGGTTGCCATTTCTCTCTATATAAGATTATAATCTTACTCAGGCCAATTCTCTTTCTTCTCTCTAGTTTGTTCTGAAGAAGTTATTTCCCTTTATTTTCTTAAATGCCGAGGCGACAATGGGTTTGATTTTGTAGCGGAATCCGATACGAACGACGGGTCAGCAATAAAAATGTGAATCAGATGTAGCGGACTCAACCACATTTATTTAACTTAGATTAGGAATGACGTGGAAAAGGACAAGCAAAGACGCTGGAGGTCACGATCAAATGTGGCGGTCACATGCAATTTATATTTGACGTAAAATAGCACATAGCAAAAATACAAGACAGAACGTAATGGTTCAAAACATAACATTTGAATTTATTTGTTTTGATGTACATGCATATAAACTAAAGGTTTGATAGAGTTACGTCTCTTAGAGTTGTGAAATATTTGTACCGGAGTTCACGAAGTTGAATTAATTATTAAACTGTAGTTTTAGAAGAATAAAGTTCCTGTTGCATGTTAGGAAATGTGAGTTAGAAAAGTTGGTAGAGTTCAGATGAGTTAAGAGTTCGTACTTGCGTGAATGTTGGTAATGTTCTTTAACGTCTGACCGCAAGGTCAAGACGAGAGTTCTTGAAGATCACATTTTGGCAGCAAGGAAGGAGATTAAAGAGAAAAAGGAGAGAAAAGGCTTACTCGTGTTTTGTTTATATAAGGTGATGTCTCACGTGATCGGCTCCCAGCTCAGTGCGCGGGAAATATTATTCCTCACGTGCAGGATATTTGATTGGTCAGAACTGACCAATCAGCGAGCTAGTTTTGAGGAGATTAACCAATGAATGCTTGTCGTGTGATCTGTATCTATGTATGTGTGTGATGGGGATGATAATCACCACAATTTCAATGCCAGTCATGAGGGTTCGTTTCTAGGGAGAAACAAACGTAATTTCGAACGTTGATCTTCTTGTTTTTTTTGTTTTAAGAATAGACAAATACTTCCTTAATCCACGCGTGAATAACGCTAGAACCCTGGTGTTGAATACTTGTTAGTTTTTGTCACTTTTGTCAACATATACGACATCTTCCCGGAAAGTATCCAATCGTTTAATATTAACGAAGAAAAAAGTAACAAAGAAAAAGTGAAAAATCCAACTGCGGGAAATTTGCATCTTGGACCTCTTCAAACTATTATACCTTCCTCTCTCAAAAATAGGGTTGCTAACTCCTCTTTTGGGAAAACTATCAGCGTCATCTTCGCCGTGTTCTTCTTAATCTCGTCCACAGGATTAAAATGAAAACGACAATACATGAACTCCTTCTATCGAACCTCACTGAGAACGTGTCCAAGCATGTGCAATAGAGTCTGTGTCCTGCTTATATCAAGGTTGATGTAACATTTTCTCGAGGTATTTAAATTGTCTGGAAATGTTCTAGACAAGTTGTTCTCAACCGGGGTCCATATACTCTATGTAAGTTCCAATAAATTTTTTTGGAGGGCCAAGTAAGTAAAATAGTAAATACGACAGTATTTTAGCGGCCAAAGAGAAGCTTTTGCTTTAGACATATTTATTGGCAGAAATAACTAACTTCAACATAGTCGTTATAATTTAGTAAACATTTACAATCAAGGGAGATAACTTACTCTAATCTCCCTTACGTTCCTTTAGCTCGGTTTGGTTTGACTTGTTTTACGGCATATCAACGTCAATGGGTTATTTAATGCTGACAAGATTGTGGGTAATATTTTTTCAAAAATGCATTAATGGTAACAGTTTTTTTTTTCAAACATTTATTGCCTGATCATATTTTTTTCAATAATGTATTGCTGATAATGTTTTTTTCCCAAAAATGTATTACTGATAATGTTTTTTCTAAAAATGTATTACTGATAATGTTTTTTCCAAAAATGTATTACTGGTAATAATCTATTGCTGGCAATAATTTTTTCTTGAAAAATTAATTGCTGGTAATAATTTTTTAGAAAAATTTATTGCTGGTATTAAAACCTATTTTTACACTTTCATAAAACTTTGACTCCAGTTTGGGAGTCATTTGCCCATAGTTGGGACCCTAACAGGTGCTACCACCCCGGGTCAGGGTGGACATGGGAACACCAGCAAATAAGAGGTGTCTCAACGCTCCTCAAAACCTCCGGATCAGAGGCCCTGCTGTTGGATGTAGTTTATCGTCTTACCCAGGACGCGCGTTCCTTTAACCTAAGATGATCTTTTATTGTATGTTAAACATTTGGAAAACTCGCAAGATTTACCGACTAAACTCAAGCTAAATATACCACGTTAGGTGATATCTCCTGATGTTGCTTGGAGAAGCTCATTGAATTGATGATGAAATATTTCGAGTAAGATTTAAAGATGGGAAGCATGATGTTTGGTAAATGATGACGCGACTAAAAATATTCACTCCTGTGGAAAATAAAGCGCATTCGTATGTTACTAGTTTCCTTTATTTTACCTTGTTGAATTTGGTTTCAGCTGTTACGCTAACTTACTATCAAAAGTCCGTAATGGAGTCGACATTGTACAAAGTGGTTATCTTCGATTATTGACAACATTGGGAGCGAATATTGCAAAACTAGCAGCATAAACTACAAGGTTCACATTGAATAGAGTGATACTATGAAGTATCTTTAAAAATAAATGTCTATGTATATTTATGACGTATTTTACATTGAATTTAGCTAGTTGTTTATGTATAATAAATAATTCTACAATACACATACTATTTTAATAATATTTTATACAGTTACTTATAATATTTAATTGCAAAACTACAATAAATTTTTTAAAATGTTTTTGGATATTGGGGTTCACCGAAGTAAAACAGGAACGAAATGGTCCCATCGGTGAAAAAAAAAGGGTGAGAATCACTGTTCTAGACAAGATGACCTCTTATCCTGCTTGAGCAGTGGGACTTCATGAACGAATGAAATGAAAATTGAAAATAGAATTTTGATTTTGTTAATGCATCGTATAAAATGTTTGGGCAAAACATGATACATTCAGAGGACAACCAGATGCGGGAAACATCAATGAAAGGCAAAAGGATATGAGGGTCGAAAAATAAACAAATATAAAAACGACAGTCGATAAATAATGGTGTTCCTCAACAGTTATCAACTTTTATATTGATTTGCACAATCAGAGTGATAGTAACTTATTTTGGCTTGAATTTTTAGAAGGGTGGCCTTAATTATTACCCGACAATATCCGAGTGTTCTTACACCCCTTCATAACGTACAAACAAATATTCCACATTCTAGGTGAATAACCTATTTGGGAATAATTGGTAAATTTCGAATCAGAATGCTTATAAAAGATTATTTGGTAATAATTGGGTACACAGACTACAGGCAATTAAAAGCGCAATGCCCACAGCCTCAAAGTTTCGGTTTTCAGATAATAAACGAATTGAATATGCCAAATCCAGAAACTGTTTAAGAGAATTCAACAAGTATGGGGTTTTGGAAGTCGCCCAACCCAAGTCAATAGGTCAGATCTAGTGTATATAAACAAAGAGAAACACATCTGTAAAGGAAGGTCGATTTTCCAGCTGACCAGATAGTAAAAATAAATATTAACTTGTTCGGAAAATAATGTTCGTCTTTTGAACCACCTTGTATTTCTGAATGAATGTATTTAAACAGTGTTTAAATCGGTCAAAAAAAAAAAAAAAAGAGAAGGAAACCCTGGACATCTATACATTCCTGCCATCGAGGTTATTTCTGTCTTTACGATAAAACTCTAAAGGTTTGGCCACCAAGAAAGCCTATGAATGCAGTTTCTGCATTTTCTTTTGACTTTTGGCTCGAAAATTTGTGAAGATGTTTGAAAAAGTGGGACGAGAGGTCAAAAGTATATGAGAGGGATATCAAAATCTCGTATGCCAAGTCGGTGAGCTTCTGCTTCTGCATCCTGGCGATATGTGGTCGAGCATTGGCATGAAGCAGAATTGGACCATGTCGATTTACCAGTGCCGGTCACATTTTGCAAAGCCTCATCCAGTCGATGGCCGTAAACTTCGGCAGCTAGATTCCAAAAAGTTGTATTGGGCAAGGCAAATGACAGACTGTCACCATAATCGTCTGTTGGTTGAATTTCGATTTTGGAAAGTGTTTGGGTCCTTCGTTATGATAAAGTCACTGAGCCGATCGTTTACGATTGTCATAAAGGATCCAATTTTGATCATAAGTCACTATTCGACCAAGAAATGGATCATTGGAATTTCTCAGATGCAGCATCGAATGACAGACTCTTTGACTTTCAGCGAGTTCATGCGGAAAACATTTACCCAGTTTTTTCACCTTGCCAATTCTCTTGAAATGGTCCGATATTGTTGAAAAGCTGACACCTATTATCTGAGACATTTCTCCGACACTTCGACGTGGGTTTGTTCTATTAGTATTTCCAGATATCGATTTTCAATCACAGTCGGACATCCTTTACCTTCAAGACTCGTATCCCCACTGCGGAACTTCAGAAACTAGCGACGGATTGTCTCCTCACGAGTAGATCTTTTACCCTATACTCCGTTAATGTTGACAGAACTTTGAGAAATATTATGACCAAGTTTGAAGTCATGAAAAATAAAAGTAAAAACTCTATTCTCGTTTCATATTCAAGATAAGGGTGTATATAAATTTTTAATTTCACTTCTGAAAAAGATTGATATAAAATGAATGAAGAGGACACTTAATCATTTGGAATGAGTAATATATTTTTGTGCATTTATTATAATAATATATTAGATTATAATTAAAAGTTTTATTTTGAAATTGGGCATTATTTTCCGAACAATGATTAAGTGTCCTCTTTATTCTCAATCATTTTCAAAACAATCTAGTTAAAAAGCACGAAAAGTGTCATAGCTCTTGTGGGGAACTGGAATCCGAAGAAACAACAATACACAACACGTCTCGACACAGAAGATTCATATTGTCATAAGACACAGGACAAAAACTACAAGTAATATTTCGAGGCATGCAGGGACATGCAGACCATTATAAGATAGTATGATGGCGATAAAACGAGATTATATTCGTCACTGGGAAGATGAAATCAATTTTAGACATTTATTTTCTATGGGTGAGTTTATCGACAAACACGCGTAGTGATTGAATAGATGCGTATCATTTGACTGGTCATCATCGAATGCCCACAAAAACTGAAGGTCATTGGTAACTTGTGGAAATATCTGATGACACAAATAAGTTGAACATTCGTATAGTATTTTTTGTTCCAGGATTGAAACGGAAACCGTTGAGAGTCCAGGACAACGATAATACTTGTGGTCCCAGATTAAGCTCATAGTGACCGTGAAAAGAAAGAAAAATGCAAATAATAAGACGAAAAGAAAGATAACGTTAGAAAAAGGAAGAAAGAAAAATATTAGAAAAAAAGAGAAAAAAAGAAAGAAAAAAAAGAGAAAAAAAGAAAGAAAAAACAGAGAAAAGTTGTTTGATTTGTTTCTTTTTCACGGCTTATCAACCTTTTGCAGGTTATTTAAAGCCAGAAAATATTTTTAGATTGTAAGAACTTTTTGGAAATAAGTCCTATTAATTAATCCATAGCTGGAACTTGGCTCTCCGATTGACAACTGAGAGCAGTTATCCGTTACACCACCCGCACATCCAAACTTATAGCACCTAGTATTCTCATGTAGTCACCCATCTAGGTACTAACCAGACTAGGCGTTGCTTAACCGGTAACCTTAGGAGAACCGTTGTTTCAACGTGATATGGCCGTAAGCTCTCAATAAGAGAAATGGGATTTATGATGTTCCAAAGGAACAAAGCTAAATATACAACTGCATCGATTTAACGATTAGTTTTAATCATTTCAACAAAGGCAAACACCATGCAAATAAAAAAGAGAAACTGTTCGCTTGCTTATTTTACGATATATCAACAATTGTTGGGTTAATATTGAAATCTGCATTTATTATATTTTAGTCTATAGGTAGGCATTGGCCAAGTTTATACACGAGTCTATAGATAGACACTGGCCAGGTGTATACTTGAGCATATAGGTAGACACTGGTCAGGTTTATATTTGAGCCCGTAGATATACACTGGCCAGGTTTATACTTGAACCTATAGTTAAACACAGGTCAGGTTTATACTTAAATCTATAGGTAGACACTGGTCAGTTTTATACTTGAATCTATAGATAGACACTGGCCAGGTGTATACTTGAGCCTATAGGAAGCCACTGGTCAGGTTTATACTTGAGTCTATAAATAGACATTGTTCAGGTTTATACTTGAGCCTATAATTATAATTGTCAGGTTTATATTTGAGTCTATAGTTAGACACTTTGTCAGGTTATATTTGAGTCGACAGATAGACACTTGTTCAGGTTTATACTTGAGCCTATAGGTAGACACTGGTCAGGTTTATACTTAAGCCTATAGGTAGATACTGATCAGTTTTATACTTGAATCTATAGATAGACAATGGCCAGGTTTATACTTGAGTCTATATAAAGATACTGGTCAGGTTTATATTTGTGCCTATAGTTAGATCATAATGTTAAATAATGTTTCGGGTAAAATAAATTATATTTGTTATAGTACAGAATAGAACAAACCTGGTCGTGAATTATTCTTTTTTATGGGGAGAATGCTATTGACTCCCCTTTCTTTCTCTCTCACACACGTACAGATATGTCTGCAATAAACCTTGAGTAGCACTCTCTGTAGCAGAGCGGTGTAATTCACACTGGTTCAGACGGTTGTTTTTCCTGCCAAGAGGGATGCATATTCGAAAACTGTCGGAGAGCACATTTTCTTTAAGCTTGTCCGAGTGCGTAGGTCGTTAGATGTAATGTACACTGTTTAAAAAACGGAGTGTCTATTCAAAAACAGGAATCTACTAAAAATAACAGTAATAATACATACATATTTATGTGTATATCTACAAGGTGAAATAATGAAGCTAAATTCTTTAGAAATTCTACTAAAATGACTTGCTAAAGAATCGCTTTTGCAGAGAAACAAGCGTTCAGCACTTGACAAACTGGCCAAACCTTGTAAAAGGATTTAAGCTGATAAATATATAGATGGAAATTGTAACTTTATCGACGCGGGAAGAGCAATTTGCGTTCTTTTCTGACGGAATAAGCGCCAAGCACCAGAAAATAACATTCCCATTAAACTTACATTTATACATCATTTAACATGGCATTTTTGCATGGTGTCACAGATTTCGTCGTGACCGGTCTGCAAACACGAATGGAAATATATCAGTTGAAAAAATAAAATGAAACTTATAACAACGACCTCAAGTAAAAAGTCTTCATGTGCACACACACCACGTTGAAGTGCTCCACTATCTCTCTCTCTCTCTCTCTCTCTCTATATAATATATATATATATATATATATATATATATATATATATATATATGTATGTATGTATGTATGTGTGTGTGTGTGTGTGTGTGTGTGTGTAGGTAGGAAATTTTCATGTCTGATTGAACAAAATGACAAACATTATGCCTGCTTATTTTGATCATAATCCTTTCCTATTCACGAATATTCTCCCGTAGATTACAATTAAATGAGGCAAGAAATGCACTGTAACAGCGAGAACCACTTTTATTTCCTAAGTACTGTCTATCTCTTTCTGAAATTCTCATCTATTGTAGTGATCGAGAAAACATCATCTAGGGAGTCTGTCCATAGGGAGTCTGTTCTCGGGAAGAAGCTATTTGCGTGAAACTTCTCGCCGATGGAATACGGAGAAATGTAGATGGTTTGCTACTATGAAAGTGGCATGGTGGGTCCTAGCCGCGAAAGTCAGATCTGGTGGAACCAGGAGATGCAGTTCGTCCGAGCACTTCCCATGGTATTAGCGATAGACCAGTGAGCGACTCTCACACATCCGGCCTGCGAGAGAAAGGTTGGAGGGTGGGAAAATATTCTTCTCACAGAAGGACTCGGAAAAGCTTTTGAACTGTATTAAGTTAGGAAATTGCGGTCTGAGCAACAGTTGCACAAATATGGCAGCAATACACCATTTACGGACTGATCTGGCTCTTATAAAGGTAAAGAATAGCACGAGGCGCCAGGTACTTACTGGAGCCATACAACGAGTCGATCATTCTACCTGTATCATTAGCGATGGATCATATATAGGAGTTTCATTTGAGGTCGGGTGTGAGATTGAGGCCCAATATCCTTTAGAGGCACGGGGCTTTCTCCAGAGGCCATCCGTTCTTCGTGACTGGTGGTAGTTCGGGGTCTGATCGATGATGATGAATTGTAACCAGTTTAGTTTTAGAGGCATTGAATGTAACTAGCCAGTGTTTTCCCCACTGGGAAGTTAGTGTGACATCGGAAGAGAGGTCAGCTGCCAATTTTTGATCGACAAGACTTTCAGAGGTGAGCCCGTATATCGTCGTATCATCGACATAGACGTTTACAAATTATATATATATATATATATATATATATATATATATATATATATATATATATATATAAAACAAAAAGAGGAGGGCATGTCGACGTGGTGTAATGGTTAGCAAGGTTATTTGTTTGACAGCTCGTAAGATTTCTCGACAATAAACCTAAGGCCAGGAGGATACATATCAGCGACCACTTCAAAGGCAATTGTAGCTCAATGCGGTATACTTACTCGGAGGGGGACAATTTTTAAAATTCAACAGACACCAAAAGATCTAACATGAAGAAATATAGTTTCAAGATATGGTATATTTATAGGATAAAGTGCTCAATATCACAGATAGAGCGTATGTAAATATAAAAGTGAACATTGAAGTCGACACTCAGAAGCAACAGACTGTTTCGTAATCATCATGCTTATATATATATATATATATATATATATATATATATATATGAAGAAATATAGTCTTAAAGTGTGCTATATTTATGGGATAAAGTGCTCAATATCAGAGATAGAGTGTGTGTAAATATATATATATATATAATTTACATTGTTCGGACTGTTTTACAGTTGAAATGGATAGACGTAACCGTAAGTTCTATGTTAAACATGTCTTCTCTCGCACTTCTCATTTGGGAAACCTATTCCTGTTTCTTGCTTTCCATTCAACTTTGATCTTCAAAATCTCAATAGTTAACTCCTTAATTTCTGTTCTTTTATTATTCTGTCTCCTTAATAATGTTTTCTTTTTCTCATATTTCCTAACACTCTGTAATTCCTTGTCTTTTTCAACGGGCAGTGACAAGAAAGTGTTTAGCTGTTTTTTTTAAGTATATATATATTCGAGCCTTTGATGTGCGCTAATCATTCGAACTATATATAATACTGATCAATAGAGAATGTCCCCGCAATAGGCATGCCTCCAAATTTCCCTGTAATCGATTCTTTTATCAGATAATACTGACAAAATGACCTTATCGCCCTCAGGTCAAGACAGCACATAGCAGCAATCATCGCAAAAGCTGTTGCAGCGCAATGCGCGGTATACGAGCTTATAAAGAAAACAATTCATCTCATGGATAATTTAAAATCCAACAGGTAACAACGCCCCCCCCCCTAAATACTTTCTCGTCACCGGATTTGAGAAGCTCATTTAATTTATTGCTCGTCTCAAACCCCAAAATCCCATCGCCTTTTCCTTACACACAGTTATGTCTTTGAAGATGCCAAACCTAACACAAGTTGGCGAAACGCGCTGTCGCTAAAAAGCTTTCCACTTTGTCCCATTATTTCCACTTTTATTTCAGATACTATTCTATATTCTAGTAACACGCATACATATATATATATATATATATATATATATATATATATATATATATTGTGTGTGTGTAAGTATACACGTATGCTTCCTCGTGCATAATCAGACGTAAGGGAAGGAAAGGTTGAATTTTTTGTTTCTTTTTTTTTTTTTACTGTCTGTGGGTACAGCCAGTCCAGATTGGCGCGTCAGTCCTGGTGGAATAGATTAGTGCAAATTGATACTCAAGGGTTGACATCTCCCATTTGCCGAACTGTAGCCACGGGCACAACAATCTCTGGTCTGAAAGTCGAGAACCATTATTCTCAGCAGCTGATGTCAAAGCGTTGGCGGACTTGTCAGGTTTATCATTGTTCCGTTACGTGCCTGCTTTCTTCCCTATCTGCCTGTAGTGATTAATTTGGTCTGGCGCAGGCACACAGTATTTGGAGCACCTTGAGAATGAAATTGGGCTGCAGTTGTTTAGGAGGTGGGTAGGTTCGTCAGCGAATGTTGCATTAAACTGTCTTTGTGAACTTTGCTTCGTCTAAGGGATTTTTTCTGTCTTTGTAGACGTCAAGCTTTCTATCTAGACGTCAAAGACAATAGAGAAACGCCCATGGAAATAAAGACAGATCATTTTAGATATATATAAGGATAGTAAACATATGTCTAAGTTTACCTTTGCCCAGGCCAGTTCAAAGGTTTAAAAGGCTGAAGCCGATTGAGAAACGTAGTAAAGTCCCTTTGAAATCCCGCATTACATATTTTTGTAATCAGTGTTTTTTTTTTGGTAAAATTTTATATACGTAGCCGCAAAAACAAAAAATTAAAAGACCAGTTTTTCCCTTAACACCGCTATTATTGTATACACCGTCAGCAAATTGTCTTGTTTTAAAAAGCAATTTTTAGAATTTTAATAAAACCCAAACATATAAAACTGGACTTCATTTTTTGTCGGGAATTGACAGTAAAAATATTAAACACTAGTTTTGTAAATAAACAGACTAATAAATAGTGTTTAACATTTTTGATGTCATTCTCCAAAGAAAAAATAAACTATACATTCAAAATCTCGCAAAGTAATTTAGTGAATTTTTGTGGTGAGAGCAAATGAAAGAAATACCGGGAAAATGCCTTTTACTACATTTACAGTAACAGTTACTCGTAGTTAAGATTATTTAATTTTTTGCTGTTGTTCACAAATATTTTTATGAATTTATAAATACAAAAATCATGTTCATAGTTACTTCTTTGTAGCTTGTTTCTTATAGTAAATAACAAATATTGCATTGTAGTTTGTTCATATATTTTTATAAAGTTGTAAAAATTAAAATTATTCTTGTTAATAAATAATGTAATAAAATAATGTTTCATTCTTTTGTTGTCAATTCTTGAGAAAAAGACAATGCATACATCATATGTTGGGGTTTTGTTCAAATTGGAAAAATAGCTTTTCAAACATTAAAAATTCCTGTGAAGGTATACAGTAATAGAAATGACAAGTAAAAAACAGAATTCGAACCCGTACAACAATTTCAGTCTTTCTCAAAAATATTTTTATGACAACATAGGAATCCTATGTTGTCATAAAAATATTGATATTTACAATTGCAATGTTTACAGTTGGACTAATGTCCTTATCTTTGTTGTTACTGTTTCAGTTGTCCTTACTTCTGGTCTTCTTCAGGTGTCTGTCTATCCGGGTAACCTTCAGAGTATTTCCTGTTGGACCCTTTATACGGGGGTTCATTCATGTTTAACAACGACGAGATATCCCTAGACATGAAGAGCGGAAGGAGAGCGATCTGTGTAAATAGAAGTTAGAAATTCTTTGAAGGTTTCTCGGACCTACAGACACCTGAAGAAGGCCGGAAGTCACAACAGCTGAAACGTTGTGATGGTAGAAATAAAGATGAGGACACTTGTTCGACTGTAAATAAGGATAGGTCCACAGCGAAGAAAGCAAAAAATAGGTTATCAAGATTCTATCTAGAGACATTTCGTAATGAAAACAGATGGTAAATTATTGACAAGAACGAAATAAAATTGTTTTCGTCTGGTTAGGTCTGCTTGTTTATTGCAATTGGCCATTATTTTGACGTAACTCGTTCACTTTCTATTCGGAAGCGGAAAACTGGACGAGTTCAATGCAAATTACAGATTCGTTTAGGTTATCCCTCTCATCTGCTGAGACATACGCAGAACTATATTGCTTACTTTTCTTTCTATCTTTTGATCTTAGAAATAACAAGACCATAAGCTAGTCATCAAAGAGTATATATATATATATATATATATATATATATGTATACACGAATATACACACACATATATATATGTATATACGTGTATACATATATATATATGTATACACGTATATACATATATATATATATATATATATATATATATATATGTATACACGTATATACATATATATATGTATACACGTATATACATATATATATATATATATGTATACACGTATATACATACACACACACACATATATATATATATATATATATATATATATATATATATATATATATATATATATATATATATATATATCGTGGACTCTCCCGTCGTTGATCGACGTGGCTGTTGATCGCGGACCCTTTTACGTCGTATGACGGTCAGGCCACCCAGTTCCTAGGAACCGACAGCCAGACAACATGCACATATTATTTGATTATAGTTGTGAGCCGAATACAGAGACCTGGTGCACCGTGTGCCACAAGGTTCCAGAACTGCCCTACGCAGGTTTTGAATTCAAAGTTGTCCTTTTTCACCATTCGAGGCTATATAACCCAGTCTGCCCTGCTATTTAGCCAAAACTGGTGGGATGTGGAGAAGAAGATGATTCATACCTTTCCCAATGTAACGGATTCGACTGGAATTCGAACTCGGCTCTCCGATTCCTCAAATTACTCCACCGTGCCTCCAATATATATATATGTGTGTGTGTATGTGTGTGGGTATATATATATATATATATATATATATATATATATATATATATATATATATATATATATATATATTAGTAGAAGTAGAAGTAGAAGTCTTGTAAGTATAAGACGCTATACTCGATCGGAAAACCTTCGGTGTCTTGATTTGCAAATAATCAAACCAATACCAAAGGCAATAAAAAGATATAAAAAAGAAAGAACCAAGAACATGTCCGTTAGCCGAAAATAATCGTCCAGCATGCACGTCCAAGGCCCAAAGAAAAAAAAACCGATACGTGTACGCAAAAAAAAACTTAAATAAAGTGCACAATATAGTGAGTAGAGCAGACCTAGTTTTAGACCTAGAGAGCCAGGGAAGGCCGGCTAACAAGGTAAGAAAGAACGGAAACTTATAGTCAATAAACAAAAAAACCATAACCACAAATTATAACCATAACCAATTGCTTCATTACTTTAAAAGATCACAAAAGTAATTTCTTAAGCAACCCGGAATGTCGATTAATAAACCTCACACAAACGCAATTGGGGAAAAGTCAGTAAAGTGATCTTACAGGAGATATGTGATTCTTTAAGGACTGTTCTTAATATAAACCAGTAGTGTTCTTCTCATGATTGTATTAGATGGTTTAAGAATTATAATAAAGACATTAGATGCTCATTTATTATGTATGATATTAAAGAACACTACCCGTCGATTACGGAAAAAACTCTTAACGAAGCCCTTCAATTGGCCAAAAAGTTCATACAGATTTCTAATGATAAAATAGATCTAATCAGACACTGCCGCAAGACCTTATTGTTCCATAATAATGAATTATGGATAAAAAAAAACGATATAAATAATTTTGACAATCCCATGGGTGTATATGATGGATCAGAGGTGTGTGAATTAGTAGGATGCCTTTTGCTTAAAAATCTAAACAATTACGTAGATTTTAATAACCATGGGTTATACTGTGATGATGAATTAATTATACGTGATAGAAGTAATCCCAGAAAATGCGATACAATCCGAAAAAAGCTGCATTGGCTCTTCAAAAAATTCGGATTCAATCTAGAAATTGAAACTAATTTTAAAGTCACCAATTACCTGGACATCACCTTAAATTTACGAGATGGCACTGTTGCCCCGTATAAAAAAGATAACCAGGACCCACAATATTTAAATATAAGATCTAACCACCCGGGGCATATCCTAAAACATATCTCTAAAGGCGTTAGTCATAGACTTTCTACCAATTCATCGAATAAAAACATCTTCGATGCTAATAAATTAATTTATGAGCAAGCTCTAGCTAAAAGTGGGCACAAAGATAAGCTAGACTATATTAACATGAATGATGACAATGAAAATCAGAATAAACATAAGAAGAGACATAGAAACATATTATGGTTCAATCCCCCATTTAATCTATCTGTCAAAACTAAAATTGGTAAAATATTTTTCAATCTATTGGAACAATATTTCCCAAAGACTAGAAAACTACACAAAATATTTAATAAAAACAACGTAAAACTAAGCTACAGTTGTACGCCAAATGTATCGAATTTAATTAACGGATATAATAAGAAAAAAACTATGGATAATCCACGCGCTAGTTCTTCTACATGTAATTGTAGAAACAAAAAAGCCTACCCACTCCAGAGAAAATGTCAACAGGAGTGCGTGGTGTACCAAGTTAAAATATATAAGGACATAAATCACTACAGCAACGATATAAACCCTAAAGTATACATAGAGGCTTCTCAAAATGTGTTTAAAAATCGATATTACAACCATATGAGTAGCTTTAATAATGAAAAATCTAAACATAGTACTACGCTTTCTACCTATATATGGAAATTTAGACGTGACAATAACAAATATCCCATTCTGAAATGGGAAATATTAAAAAGATATTCTAAATATAGTGCAAGTTATAAATTTTGTAAACTATGTTTTGAGGAAAAATTAGCTATAGCTCTATATAGGGAACCCGATCATTTATTAAATTCTAAAACGGAAATTCTAAGCAAATGTAGACATAGAAAACGTTGGTTGTTAGACTAGGTCTCCTCTCCCCGGTAATAATAATATAAAATAATTTTTTTTTTACTTCGATTGAATAAATAGTTACTACCCCTATTTGTCCGTGTTTTTCTTTAAACCCCCCTCCCTCTTTCGTCAATTTTTAGAATAAATCGTTCTCCACACGTATATATATATATGTATGCTGATTCATGTGCAAGCTTACGGGGACACGCACGCATGACACACAAAAATGGAAATAGATTTGACAGTCTCAAGGGTGGTGTAGAGATAGGAAAACATCTCTCATCAACACATCTATCATCACCACCACTCAGACCAAACCTAATCATTTTATTACCACCTAGGCAGAAATTCACTTTTGCCAACAGTCCAGAAATGAGACCAAGGCTCAAAACAAATAGAGAAAATGAACAATGAAACATTAAAAGAACATGAGGAAAATTTATTCATTTAAAAAAATAATTCCTTTCATTTGCCTGAAGAAATTCATGAGACCAGAAACCCATGTAGCAAAAATATGAAGAATAAAATATAATATATACACAAAAACAAACACACATTATAACCCCCAAATTTTGCGCTTTCTCTCTTTATATATATATATATATATATATATATATATATGTGTGTGTGTGTGTGTGTACTTTATTCATTTCCGACGTGCTTTGAGAGGTCAAAGCAAGTCAGATCTAATGATGGTAATGTAACGAGAAAATATCGGATTGAAAATAAAATATCCGGTAATTCCTTATAAGCACACAGATAAACAGACAGACAGACAAGTATATGTCCGTGTGTGTCCGTGTGTTGTCTGGCGTAATAGTTATTGATAGCTAAAACGGTATCAGTCAAGCTAGTTCGAATTTCTACTGAGAAAGTTTATGTTCAGTATGCATCAATCTCCTTGTAATAGGCACGAATCCCTGTGATTGGTATTTTCGTCGGATAAACTAGTAAAAAGAAAGAGAAAACAGGGGAAAAACTTGGGTTCGGCAAAGGCCCGTCTCCATGTGAAAACTGATGAAATCGGATCAATGGAATAAATACAATACTCAATAAAAATATAAAATCTACTTCCATTCGGATCAGGAAGTGATTCTAGCATTGCGTCACCATAGTTCTTAAAGATATTTAATTCTACTTTCAAAACCTGCCTATAGTGCGCGCAACGCGTTCAATGAAGAGGAGATTTCATCTATAGTTCCTGTGTTACAACGATTTGCATTTACGATTATTTCGAGCTGTCCAAGAAAGCGAAGTAACGAGATTACATTGGTGGGAAAACAGCAAGATGATAATCGATACGCTGTCTCTTCAAACGTTTGTCGGGGATTACTGGCCTTATTTTCCACAACAACCGCCTAATATTGATATCCTATAAGTAAGCTTTTATACTTGTACGCCTGACAGTTTGTATGGCAAATAGAGCATCAACAGGTCGATCGGTGCACTTTGACAACAAGGAGATATGTCCGAAAAGAAAAAAAAAATACCTTCGACGAAGTACTTGAGGACAGTACTTTGCCGTAACTCGGGGCCCAACTCTTCTTCTTCTTCTTTGTATCGCGTCCATTCAGGACATGGGTGATCATGGCTCGCCACAATCTCCCGTCCTTTCTGGCTCTTAATAAATTTTGTCTTTAATATGTCCTGTGAGTGTCAAATTTTCTAAACCGTCTTTCCTCATTATGTGCCCTAGAAATTTAAACTGTCTCTTCCTGATGTTATGCATAAGTATCCTTTTTGTTTCTATTTTCTCTAAAACTTCGTCTACACTATTTACATCATTCGGGCTGTTGTCTTCATCTTTATTACCATATTCACAACGTTTCGGCCGTTGTGCGCCTTCTTCAGGTGATGTATGTTGGAATTTCGAACCGAGTCCTCTATTTAATCTACGAAGTAGATTTTTTCTAAGTCCACGTGACATGCCTTTTTCTCAGTTTCAGTTAATTCACTTTAGAAACTCAACTTTCAAAATATTTGTTCCTTTTTTTTTGTGGCCAGGTATCGAACTGACAACTCTTTGGATCAAGTCACTTTTTGGATTATTTCAACCAACGATTTTTATCCACTGCCTTCGTCGTTGCTCACATGTTCAGTCCATGGTATTCTCAGCATTCTTCTGTAAAACCCCATTTCCGCTGCCTCAAGTCTCTTCATCGATGATGAGACTGTCCAGCACCGGTTACCATATAGCAGGACCGATATTATATAACAGTTCAGTACTCTTTTCTTTAATTCTAAGGAGATGTTATATTCACTGACAGCAAATAAGGACAAATACAGAATCCTACTTAAATATATTCATACATTAGTTAAATTGCAATTAATCAGTGCTTTCCTTGGAAATAGTCAGTCAGTTCAGTTATGTGCCATGAGTGATACACGCTTAAGCGATCATGTATCTTTCGATACATGACTGACAAGGCAGATTTTTCCCCCGCAGTAGGTTGCCATTTCTTTCTGCGGTAGACCAATTGGCATCCAAGGCCGGTCTGTCCTGCTATTTACCCATAGCTGGGAGATGGGGGAGAAGAGGATTCATACCTTTCCCAAGAGTATTAGCACGTAAGTGAAAGTCATAGATTCAACTAGAACTCGGCTCTCCGATTCTTCAATCCGAGCCGTTATCCATTACTCCACCTACATAAAAAATACAATTAGAAAATGTAAAAAACATACTAGATTGAATAGTGATTTTTACTCTCTTATATAAAATTGACTACCAAAGAATTTGATCACAAATGAAAAATAAATAAAAGAAGAAGAAGAAGAAGAAGAAGAAGAAGAAGAAGAAGAAGAAGAAGAAGAAGAAGAAGAAGAAGCGAGTAACCCATTTGACAATTTCTAACAAGTGGATGAAGGAGCAAATGCTACAAAGGCAAAAAGGGTTCATAAAGGAGAACGCATTCCAGGGAATCAGGAAAGACAGGGACCAGGGAAAGAAAGCTTGTAGAATATAACACTCACAGGACGCAATGAAGGAGGTAGAAAAAGTGAGTAATCTACTTGACAACTTTTAAAAAATGGTGAAGGAATAAATAGTACAAAGCACAAAGAGGGTCCTTAAAGTAAAAGTATTGCTAAGAGGAACGAAAGAGAGGAAAGCCGAGGAGAGCCATAGTCGCCGACGATCTCCATAGATAGTAAGAGTGTTGACTGATCCAATAACACAAGAATGAAGCACCTTGTAAAAATCGAACTTACTCAATGGTAGAAATGAGTTATGAGATAATGATCGTAAAAAATGATCCTATAGCGAGGTGCCAACAAACAGTTTATTTTAAAAAAAAAAAGAACTTCTGTTTTTCTAGCACTATTAAGTCAATTACTCGACCGCGCTGCCTGGGCATCATGTCTGAGGTGGTCAGCTTACCAGAGTTCAGTGCGTCTGAAAAGACAAACAATCTGGCGAAGTGTCCACGCCAAGCAAATCGATTTGGGCTGTCGGACGCTTGTGACGTTTGTCTTTCGACCGCTGACATTTAAAAAGTAAAAAGGAGATTTTAGGCAAGAGTCCAGAATGGCCGATCAAATGTACAAGTTAGCTTAGCATCGTTCGCGTAAGATCTTTGAGATTAGGTAGAGAATTAATTCTGCTTGATTTTACCGCCTGTGGTGGCATTGGAAAGTTTTCGAAGAGGAGAGAGAGAGAAAGAGAGAGAGAAAGAGAGAGAGAGAGTGTGTTAAACATGATAAAAAGAAATTAATGCATATATAATTTTTTTTTCCTTTAATCATAACATTTCAGTATCGCAAGATGAAATGGACAATTTGTAAATACCGTTTTTTCCTGTATGTTGATAATCAAAATCTGTTCAGAACTGATTGGTTGTTTATTTATCGATATATTTCAGCTTGTCCATATCCGACTTTATTGTAGTGTCAAAAGTAATTTATAGTGAATTAAGCCTTCACAGAGTACTTTAGAAATCTGCCTATAATATGTAATAAATCTGCCTATTTTTTTTATCCCGTGACCTGCAGGGACGCCATGTGTACTGCAGCCACAGTAGAAGTGGCGTTTCTTGGGCAAGATAGCCTGACGGTTTTGAATTCAGAGTTTTTCCTTCTTCTAGATCGGTTGCCACCCAAGGTTATAGAACCTAGACTGTCCTGCTATTTTCCCATAGCTGTTTGAAGAGGATTCATACCTTCCCCGAGGGTATTAGCACGTAAATGATTGTAATGGATCCGACTGGAATTTGAACTCCCAGCCGTTATCCATTACAACACTGCCCCAAATCTGCCTATAATATACAATAAATGCGAATCTCAGTGTGTTACGTGGTCACACTTTTTCAACTTTACTCCTAGAGACCGTAGTCCAACATATTATCTCATTTTGGAATCAAGCCCACCCCGTGAGCAAATTAAAAACATTCCGTGCCGGATCCAGACCCGCAATCCTGAAATTTTGGATTCACAAGTTTTCATTACTGCGATTGCTTTCGGCGATTTTTGAAGCGATTTTTTGCAACGAATTTTTTGTACGATAACAATTTTTATAACTTGGAAATAAATTTGGGAATAATCCAAATTGATTGCAAAATCCAGCGAAAGTCACCCATGAAATAAAAATAATTGTTTGTACGGAAAGTAAGGATCTACGTACATCAAATTGTCTATAAATTAAGTGGCGGCAGAAGAATTATCGTTGAACTTCTAAAAGGTAAGCTTAAATATTAATGCAATACTGAAATGCAGTGATCAGTTTTGAGTCCTTCTGTAGTTTATTGTTGCCTATCGTATCTACTCCTCCCCAACTATTGTGATGAATTCTCAATCAAGAGCACTCCGCAGGAGCTAGATTAAATGCCACCCGATAGGGCGGCTTTTAAGCTAGTATAGAATAAGTTTTCAAATTGATACGAAGTGTAGCAGCACAAAGTCATAAGTCCCAATCAGATACAGTGTAAGTGTAGAGCCACTTTCTCAGACTGACGATTAAAATGGTTTCGAGCGAGAGAAGCGAATTAACCTCAGGGAGGACCACTCTTCTTCGAACCCCGTGGATTGGCGCTACAGAATCAGAAAGAACTGTACCGAATAACAGAAACGACATCACCTGAGAACTTCCAAGAGCAGAAACAATTAAAATGAATAGCACATATAACTGTTATAATCAAGATGTTGACATTCCACACTGCTTGCTCACGATATGAATAACCTGCCATTGTTAAACGGAACACTTCTCAGTTAACTCACTATTACGAACGTTAAACGTCGAAGACAGACTAGACACAAATGTACACGAATATAACTTAGTCTACATGACAACACAGCGCCATCTACCGTAAACTTTGTTTATACTTAATAACTCAAAAACGAAGGATTTGCGGATATATGGACTTTTGTCCTTGTTCTGGTGTGAGGAACTCGTCCCCAAAGTTTGTAAAAATATTTTTGCTACACCCTATTCAAAAGTACTGTGTTCATGTGAATACGACAACTTGCCTTAAAGTCCTAAATGACCATAGATACTTCTCATGAAAGTACATGGTTAAATACTGACAGCTTCTGCGTAAAAATTAAGCAAGTAGATTTTTAGCTAGATGGCCCATTTCCTTTGCTCGCCAGTGTATCTTAGTTTAGGCTAATCCTTTTAAATTCCTTAAATTTTTCCCTTTCTGGTTTATTTCGACGTATGAGCGCCAAAAGTTAATATTTTTTAAACTAATCCTCTAGACTACCAATATGGCAGATTTGGTTATAGCGGTGGCCAAATGACTAATCAGAATTCTTGGTTGGGCCAAGAACTTTTCAGAACACCCTCATAAATAAAACCAGTCTTCAACTCGACATTTGCTTCTAATTTATAATATGAAATATCATAGTCAAAGTTTTGTAAACGCAATACAATTAAGGCGTCTACATCCTCCACTGCCCCAGCTCGTCATAAATTTAATTTAATGTTATCAGCAATAGCAGATGGAGAAATGATTTTAACCCTCAAGTAAAAGGAAACCAAAGAGCATAAAATGACATCAAAAGAGGTAACAGACCCACAGGATTTTATAAGCATGGGTCGTAAATAATTTCATCCACTTATTGCTGTTATGGCTAATTTTGATGTGGGTCTCTGTGAAATTTAATCGATAATGGATGTGCGGTTGGTACCACATTTTTAGTCCAGAATGTCGAATCGGCGACCAGAGTTCATATTCCATTCCAGTCTGCTGAGTTCAGTTTCGCACTAATACCTTCGTAAAAGGCATGAATCTGTCTTTTCTCGCTCCACTTATGGCTCTCTAACCTTAAGTGGCAAAAAATCTACGAGAAGGCCAGCTATGTATTCAGAAGACATAGAGGAGACAAAAATACTCATTATCCTTTCTAAAAAGTCATTGTAATTCAAAGATATTAAAGAGGAAGCTGTGGAGAGCCATAACCAGCTATACCCTGAGGAGACATTGCATGTTAAAATATTATTGCATTACACCTCGGATTCAGTATGTTTTAAACATTAGTAGAACTAGCTTGTCTATTGCTCCAAGGATTATGAGTATCACCGTAATAGATATGATTTGTTGGACAAGTTCAGTTAGGTACACTGGTCGACAGTAACCACTTTTTCGGTTTAATTATTAGATTAAGACGCATAAGAAAAAAAAGAAGAGTGGCGTAAGTAAGTTGCGGAGATACATGATCGCCTCTGTTCTGAATGGAATAGCAGCTCATAGCCATTATAGCTAACCCACCGTTGAGAAGGAAAAAAAATGGTGCGAAAGGAGTGCGTTGCTCCAATCTTGCAGGTGGAGTAGTTCGACTGCGTTTTTAATCGGTTTTTGAAATAAAAGGAAGCTGTGGTGATCAGTCATAAAATATTAGTGCTAAAAATATTAGTGCTATCCTGTGATGTATCGTCAAAAATATTAATGCTAAAATTATTCGTGCTATCCTGTATTATATCATAAAATATTATTGTTAAAATATTAGTGCTATCCTGTGATGTGTCATAAAAAATATTAGTGCTAAAATATTAGTACTATCCTGTAAGTGCCTCATTAAAATATTAGTGCTAAAAGTATTAGTGCTATTCTGTAATGTATATGCATTGTCAAGCGTTCTGTAAATTGACAAATGTAGATATTTTCGATTTTTTGAAAAATTTTTTTATTATAATCGAACAAAGAAAAGAAAAACAGAACCAATGAACTTTTGTACTAAATAAAAATGTCGCCTGGAATCTGGAATAGTCATGCCGACGGGAAATTTTCAACTTATAAAATCGCGTGCTAGTTCAAATAAACATTCCACCAGGAATTTTTATATAAGTTTAATAAACACGGAACAAAATAATTGTGCCGTGGGGAAAATTATTTAAGAAATAAGTGTGTGTGTGTCGGGATTTGAAAGCAGGAATTTAAACCCACCGACGTTCGCATTTGGTACTCAAGAATACTGTCTTGAAATAAACGTGCCGACATTGTGAGGCTTTCATTTACCACTTTCCCAACTACGGTCACCCATCAGAGTACTGACCAAGCTCAACGTTGCTTAACTCCGGTGATCGGGTGTTTCAACGTGATATGTTTGTAAGCTACTTTTATAATAAAGACCGATCACGAAAAGGTTAAAAGCTGAAAGCGTCGACTCGGGATTAAGGAAATGATATTATCAGATAGTGATGAACAGATCGTGATAATTGTCCATGTGTTCGTCGCGCAGCAGATTAACAGTGCTGAACGTGGAACCGGCATGTCGTGTTCAAATTCCGGCAGAGGTCGTTGCGATCACTTTCGCACAACTACCCTTATCAAAGGCACGAATCCATTTTCATCCCCAAACAATGTGTTAAATTGAAGCATAGACTGTGCTCTGCAGCCTTGGTTGGAAAGCAGGCTAGGAGAAAGACAACTGAATTCAAAACCGCTTAGGTGTAGGGCTGGAAACCCCATCTCGTAAAAAGCTAGCTGCTACAGAACCCACAACAGCCACACCTAGCGTGGTGAAGCCGTGACATTCTCCACAAGAGACTGAACTAAGGAGGGAGAGAAGAAGGGAGGATTGATTAACGCAATGATTAGCATGTTAGATCTTTGGTATCAAGTTTGATCCGAAGCGGGTGCCCTGCTAATTTATCTCCGCGGCAAATTAAGCCAAGCTTTGGGAAATGCCTATTAGGGATGCACCACGTAGCGCGATAGTCAACTCGTCTTTGCAGTCAGTCAGAATAGCAATTTTGATTGGAAAATCAAGACCGCCTAATTATGCTCTTTGATCAGCTCAAGTCTAGGTTAGCCTATGTCACGACTTCTCATTTGGGGGCTCTCAGAAACTGGGCCTGTTCGGCAAACACTTATTTCTCACGGAAACCAGTTATCGAATCCTAGGATTTTGATTAAGCTTTTTAAATCAGACATGCCCCCCCCCCCCACACACACACACATGAAAATTAGCAAAGTACGGTTTTTCTCTGTTATATTCTACCCTATTTGGATTCGGATCACATACTAGGCAAAGCTTGTTATTGAAATCATCTATAATGAACTATCATTTTATATTGGTCCTGCTGGAGTGGCTTGCTTGTTTGTATAATTACAATTCCTCAGACGAAAGAAGAGTAACTTTATTCTATGTACAGCTGGGTGATTACGAGGTTTGGTAATATCTGCCAAGCAATTAATATTAAAACTAATTGACACAATTTTTGTGACATGTGATTTAATATAATTACGTTTAAGCACAGTTATTGTCTTTTTTCTGATAAAAGGAGTCAGCTAAAAGTTGGTTTCTAATTTCATCCTTACTACAAACACCAAATCATCAGCCGTTCATCTTTAAAAAAATAAGCAAAAAAGGGGAAACAATACGAAGGCTGAAAGAAGTCCGAAAAATATATCAGCTGAAACGTTAAGTTAAAGGGGAAACAATACGAAGGCTGAAAGAAGTTCGAAGAATGTATCAGCTGAAACGTTAAGTTGAAGGGGAAACAATACGAAGGCTGAAAGAAGTCCGAAGAATCTATCAGCTGAAACGTTAAGTTAAAGGGGAAACAATACGAAGGCGAAAAGAAGTCCGAAGAATGTAGCATCTGAAACGTTAAGTTGAAGGGGAAACAATACGAAGGCTGAAAGAAGTCCGAAGAATGTAGCATCTGAAACGTTAAGTTGAAGGGGAAACAATACGAAGGCTGAAAGAAGTCCGAAGAATGTAGCATCTGAAACGTTAAGTTAAAGGGGAAACAATACGAAGGCTGAAAGAAGTCCGAAGAATGTATCAGCTGAAACGTTAAGTTAAAGAGGAAACAATACGAAGGCTGAAAGAAGTCCGAAGAATGTATCAGCTGAAACGTTAAGTTGAAGGGGAAACAATACGAAGGCTGAAAGAAGTCCGAAGAATGTATCAGCTGAAACGTTAACTTAAAGTTAATTCCAATTTTAACTCAACGTTTCAGCTGATATATTCTTCGGACTTCTTTCAGCCTTCGTATTGTTTCCTCTTTTTCGCTTCATGGAAATAATCCATGGACTTTCACATTTCTTAAAAATATCATGATCCTTCAGGACATATGCGATCACAGCTCTCCACAGCCTTCTTATTCATTATTATCTGTAAATTGCTATGACTTCTTGTCTAACAGAAGGTGAGCACGAAATTAAAAACCAGTTGGGCTAGCAACTCCATCCCGTAAAATTTACTTGCTACTAAAACAGCGCCACCTAGCGTCGTTTCCTTTACATCGTATGTAAAGTTCACTAATAAATATATAGAGACAAACCTTTCATCAACGAACTAATAGGGGAGTCCGTTAAACCGATTTTGTCGTTAGATGGGAAGCAAAGCTCTATTTTGTACTTTCCTTCTGCTTTGATGCCATGACGGGGACAGAACAATTAATATATTAATCAAAATAACAAAAATAATAGATTTCTCACAACTACTTTTTCACGCATGCACTAATGTATCGTACTTTCCGTCTTTGTTTACATCTGAAAGGCCCGCCATCGCCGCCAAACGGTTACTTTGAGAACTAATACAACGCGTTCCGCTAAGCCCGCAAATTTTGAGCTACATCGCTGACGATTTGGAAGTTTTTTTTAACTCCAGATATTTTTTTTTTTATTTTGCCTGCAGATTTTGTCCGTTGCATCTGAAGTCCGTTGATGGGAGTTCGTGGATGAGAGGTTTGTCTGTATTTTGAAACTAGTGACAATAGGATTCTTGTCTGTGAGTAAAGGTTATTTATAGACAGAATATGTTTCTTAATACTGAGATCGGATTCACTCAGCTTAGGACGAATATGCAAGACTTTGAAAAGTACCTGCAACTTAGTTTGGCCTAAAAGCCACAGTAATGGGCACCCAATGAGGGTAGAACTCACGATATAAGTGAACTCGTTCGAGAGACAAGCTCGCTACCCACAGTATAGTTGGTAACCTTAACTTACTCTATCCAGTTTAATCTAACAATACAATAGAGCCCCAAGGAGGAAATGAACTTTCAGCACGAACGAAGTGAAGTGTGAAACGAGATTGCTGAACACTGTGCTACGGTAGGCGATCTCTTAGCCGCACTTGGGAATCAGGCAGTCATAGTGTGATATCGTAGAAGCGAATGGTTCTCGACATCTGTTTTCTAACCATCTTCCTAGGATAACTACGTCTGTATTTCTAACAGCTGAACCTGTATATAATACAATTGCCCCACAGCTTTCCACGTGACATGTAATTGGAGAACTAGACTGATCCCTAGGAAAAAGGGCCAGGAATGCGGAAAGACATAGAAAATAATATTTCTTATCGAAATGAGATGTCAACGTGATATCGCCAGTTCACCTTTGATAAAACTTAAATTTGAAATAATTATTTATATTTGGACTAATGTCCTCATCTCTGTTATCATTGTCACAGTGTTTCAGTCGCTGTACTTTCGGCCTTCTTCAGGAGTCGATGGTTCCGGGTAACCTTCAAGGAATTTGAAACTGAAACTGTTATTTAATTTACCTTGTCCATGTCTAGGAATAACTCATCTTATTTAGTAGTGCGCACTTATTGTCCACTCTGTTTCCACTGAGTCTAAGTCCCTCTTGTCCTGTCCAGGGATTGAACTTAAAATTAAACAGGCTCCCATATTGAGAAGAGGTTGTACTTATATGTTGTTTTTTTTTTATATTAGACACTGTGACGGAAAAGAAAGCTATTCTGGTTTTAAAGAATTGAGATTTACATTCGGACATCATGCTTGGTCACAGATGATGATAAATCTGTCATGACAGCTTTCTTAAAAGTATTGTGGACGGCTTCTCTTTTCAATACTTGTACTGACTTGTACTGGCGACTTCGGTATTTATAATGAAGTTCGAGTATGGAGGCAATACTAACGAAAAGGCGTGTGTGACGCTGATAAATGACCCAGGATTCGTTTCTATAAAGGTGAAGAAACAGAATGACAGCTTTGGAGATTTCATTTTATGACTTTTGGGAGGGTTTTTATAATCATTTCTTGAAGTGCATAAAAATGTCTTGAGCAAAAAACTCAAGACATTTTTCTAGACTTTATGAAATTATTATTATTATTATTATTATTATTATTAATAATAATAATAATAATAATATAGAAAATGATGGACGTAACTCTTCTAATGTTTTTCAACATTTAAAGAGCGCGATTTATGAAAAGAAAAAAAGAAAAGACAGTTTTTGACAATGTTCAAATAAACTGTTGAAATATTGTTGATCATTATCAAACACTGTCTCTTTTCTTTTCTTAAATCGCGCTCTTCTCTTAAGTGCTGTATAATAATAATAATAATAATAATAATAATAATAATAATAGTAATAATAAATAGAGCCCTCACGTTACAAAGGCCTCTATCTATGTAAAATATGTGCGATTTTTTTTTCAAAACTGTTCAGTGGGAAATGTCATGATGCCATTTCTGACCTTAGGTCTCTGGTTGGGATCCGAAAATAAATGAGTTTACACCAGGAATCAAAGGAAATTATAATAATAATAATCGCTGCAGATTATAATGTATCTATCAAAATCTTTTAAAAAATATCAAAATACAAGCATCCTGAAGTGGAAATCTAAAAATATGGCACATGAGGATATCAATAATTTCAGTTGTAGTTGGAGCCCTTGGATTGATTGGAAAAAGTTCCGATAAACTTATTGAATGAATCCCTGGTAGCCAATGCCTTAAAGAAATACAAAAAATTGTACTCAAAAGTACAGCCCACACCTTATGAAGGGCTTTATCTATGTAAAATATGTGATTTTTTTTTTTTTGAAAAATGCTTAGTGGAAGATGTCATGAAGCCATTTCTTACCTTCGGTCTCTGATTGGGACCCGGAAAGAAATGAGTATAGACCGGAAATCAAATAATAATAATAATAATAATAATAAAGGATCCCTTTATGCTTAGTAATGAAGATTTGATCATTACCGTGTTAAATGTTGGTTAGACTAAATCTCCCTATTCTTCAGTCATGCCATGGGTCAGTGTCTGAGCCCAAATCAAAAACAAGGATTTCAAATACACATTTTTTTTAGGCAGGCTGGCGGTCTCACTTCAGAGATAGGAAGAGAGAAATATAACGACATTCGTGTCTTCGCCTTCCCTCTTTTGTTATTGCGGTGTACAAAGACATTAGATAATATCGAGAAATGACTTCATATAGAAAGAGAAAGCAACTGAAATGGCACTTACTGGTTACGCACTCAGCGAAGAACAAGGAAAAAGCGGTTCAAATTTATCCACCGACTATATGACACTTACCTAGAGGAAAATAAGAGAAATAGGAAATATTATGAATTTATCAAGTGAGATCAAAATTTTAATTACGGATTTCAAACAATTTTAACATACAAGTTCTTGTCGTTAATTGGTATTTAACTGAATTTCATTAAAAGCGTAAATCGTTTGACAAACAACCAAAAATGTATTTATATTACACGAATCATGTTACTGCACAGATTTGCTGATAAGATGATGCAATACTTGCTTCGTTAACGGCCCAAATCCACATGAATTGTATTTTCTAAGCTTAGTTTTATTTAATTTTGAACTGGATATTTCGAAATGTTAATTCCACGATTCTTTCATTATATTCGCCAAAGTTACATTTAGAGTTTTTTCTTGTCCTAGACTGGTTGCCAACCCTATTTAATCCATAGCTGGAGAGAGAAGAGATCGATTCACACCTTTTCCAAAGGTATTAATGAGAAAGTTATTGCAACAAACTGCGAACCGCTAACCATTACAGCACCAGAGCGTTCAAAAACTTAGTATTAGTAATAGGAGTAGAGGTAGTCGTTGTCGTCGTCTAATTTGAAGATTGGACACTATAATCTCGCTTAGATAGGAACAGGAAAGTGGTTCATATTCGGTTTGATTTGGTTTGGTTTGTTTTGTTTTACGGTATATCAACCTCAGTTATTTAATGCCAACAAGATTTTTATTGCTGGTAATAATTTTTTTTCAAAAATGTATTGCTGGTAATAATGTATTGCTGGTAATATTTTTACAAAAACGTATTGCTGGTATTAAAACCTATTTTTACACTTTCTTAGTGTTTTGACCCCAGTTTGAGGGTTAACTAATTTTACCATAGCTGGGATTCTAACAGAGTGGACCTGGGAACACCAGCAATTAAGAGGTGGCTCCACGCTCCTCAAAACCTACTGATCAGAGGTCGCGCTGTCGGATGCAGTTTATAATGAAGTACCCAGGACGATATTTAGTTCGTATTTGGTTGTTACTGTAACTTTACGACTGACCGTAGTAGTAGTAGTAGTAGTAGTAGTAGTAGTCTAATTTGAAGATTGGACACTATAATCTCTCTTTGATAGGAACAGGAAAGTGATTCATATTCAGTTCGTATTTGGTTTTTATCATAAAAGGTGGCGATTCTGGTTGAAAGAGTACGTGACTGCCGTTAAGCTATGGACAATTTACCAAGAATCTCTGAATTATGACGTCACTCCCGCCCTTTACTTCAGAAATACCGGGAAAAATCAAGCCTTTGGTTACCACTTGAGCGAACCATCGCAAGAGATGTGCAATCGTTCATAGGTTACATAACAACAGAACTTAAGGCGGCAAGAAGCACAATACACTTTTCTTTGTTTGAATGTGACCTTTGGCAAGGGTTTCTCTAATCGTCTTCTCTTCTCTAACCTTTTGCATGTCTCGATTGAAAAGGAGCAAGAAAATATAAAAGAGACAAGTAATAAGATAAAAAGAATCTAATTTTGATTAATTCAAAGATTTTCTTTAATAAACCAAACCATAAACACATTACAATACAGTCACTCCTCGCTTTTAGTTCAAATAATATGGCTTCTAAGGGAATTAGTACCTGACTGTTATTTCAGGCATACTACCACCCTGGGCATGACGATAAACTACCTCCGGCGTCCTGGGTAAGACGATAAACAGCAAGGCCTCTGATCAGGAGGTTTTGAGGAGCGTGGAACCACCTTTCTTAATTGCTGGTGTTCTCAGGTGCATCCTGACCTGGGTTGGTAGCACCTGTTAGGGTCCCAACTATGGGCAAATAGTTAACCCGCTAACTGGGGGCAAAACACTATGTAAAATAGGTTTTAATACCAGCAATGAATTTTTGAGGAAAAAATATTATCAGCAATACATTTTTGAAGGAAAAAATATTACCAGCAATAAAAATTTTGTTGCCATTAAATAACCAATTGAGGTTGATATGCTGTAAAACAAACCAAACCAATCATGCATACTACAGGTGTAATATGTTTTTGTTAACTAGATTTTTCTTCATGTTCCGTGTGCTCTCAGGATGTAGACGATTATGGCTCTCGACATCTTCCTGTTCTTTGTAGATATTAATAAAAAGTCTTTCTGTTATTTCTCCTAAAACCTGTTCCGCTATCCAGTCACTGAGTATGTTATGCGTTGCTTCGATGATCGTACGAGAAACAGTGTTTCAGCGTGGTGGCCGAGAGCTCACTATACTACCCGCATATTTGGTATTCCCAAGTAGTCACCCATCAAGGTACCGACTAGGCTCGACGTTGCTTAACTTCGGTGATCTTACGGGAACCTGTGTTTCAACTCGATGTGATCGTAAGCTCCTTCACGAACTGGGTAATAATAAAAAAGTGTAAGAGAACTGACTGAACTCGTTTATCCCCCAGGTAACACCGAAAAGACAGTTGGGAGCTAGTCCACTTTGTCCCCTAAACCACGTGCGCAGGAGTTGCGCAGTGTTAGAAAAAAATGAAAAAAAAATACTTTTAAGGAGAGAGGACAATAAAAAAAGCAAAAATTAAGAAGGCATGAGATAGCATTGCATTTAAATTTTGCAGATCAAAGTTGGCTGGGAAACAAGAAGTCGAATGATTTCTACTACCAATGGTCTGTGAGATTAATTTGTTAGCCATCGTGCTACGGCAGTTGACCGCAGGTAGGCAGTTAATAAGTTTCGCTTAGTCTATCTGTTTAGTGAAACTCGAATTGACTCAACGAGCAATGATTAGCATCTCATACGAATTAAATATGTTTGCTTTGTTGCAAAATGTGCCAATCGTTCGATTACAGTTGTTTTAAAGTAATGTCTTTTGTACATCTTGCTCTTGCCGCAAATGCATTGAGTTTTTAACGTTTCATATCACAGCAACTGAATGCATTTTGGAGCAAGGAATATAACGATTATTTATTTTTCTTTAGTGTTCTTGCAACAAGAAGAAAACATCGATGCAAGCATAAGACACGCGTGCCAGACTTTCGTCGATCAGCTGAAAGACTTTGATATTACGTCAGCGTAACAATTAACAGATTTGTTTTGTAGAGTGTGAACGAAAGAAAAGCGTAAATGGGTGATGGAACGACAAATAAAGAAAGAGAAATGATAAAAATAAAGAGGAGGAAAAGGAAAGTAAAAGAGAGGGCATAGGGGATAAGGGAAAGAAACAAAAGAGAGATACAAAAGGAAGGGCAAGCGGAAAGAAAGAAGAGGGAGTTAAAAAAAAGGACAAAAGAAGGAAAAGGTGAGTAAAAGGAAAGGGACGAAAGAAGAAAAGGGAAGAAAAAGAAAAAGAAAGAGAAAGGAGGGAAAAAGGAAAAGAACGGAGGAGATAAGAAAAAAAAGAGGAAAAGGACAAAGGAAGAAAAACCAGAAAAAGGAAAGAATGAAGGAAAAAAGGAAAAAGACAAAGGAAGAAAGGGGAGAAAACAGGAAAAGAATGAAGCAAAAAAGGAGAAAAGAAGGGGACAAAGGAAGAAAAGAGAAAAGAGGGAAACAAAGGCGGAAGAAAGGAAACGGAATAAGGAAGAGGATGAAGGAAAAACGTAAAAGGACAAAGGAAGAAAAATAAGAAAATGGAAGAAAGGAGAAAAAAGAAAAAAGCGAAGGAAGAGAAGAGAGAAAAACGGAAGAAAATAGAAAAAAGACGATGGAAAAAATATATAAAAAAAAAAAAACTGACGAAAGAAAAGGGGGAGAAACAAGGAAAAGAACGAAAGCAGAAACGACAAATAAAAGGAAAGGAAAGGACGAAAGAAAAAAGGGGAAGAAAAGGAAATGATTATGGAAGAAAAGGGAGAGAGAGAGAAAAAAGAAATAGGACGAGAAAATGAAAAGGTGAAGAAAAAGAAAAGGACAAAAGAAGATAAAAAACACAAAAAAGGGGTAAAGAAAAGAAAGCAGAAGAAGGAAAAGAAAGCAGAAGAAGGAAAAGAAAGCAGAAGAAGGAAAAGAAAGCAGAAGGAAAAGAAAGCAGAAGAAGGAAAAGAAAGCAGAAGAAGGAAAAGAAAGCAGAAGAAGGAAAAGAAAGCAGAAGGAAAAGAAAGCAGAAGAAGGAAAAGAAAGCAGAAGAAGGAAAAGAAAGCAGAAGAAGGAAAAGAAAGCAGAAGGAAAAGAAAGCAGAAGAAGGAAAAGAAAGCAGAAGAAGGAAAAGAAAGCAGAAGAAGGAAAAGAAAGCAGAAGGAAAAGAAAGCAGAAGAAGGAAAAGAAAGCAGAAGAAGGAAAAGAAAGCAGAAGGAAAAGAAAGCAGAAGGAAAAGAAAGCAGAAGGAAAAGAAAGCAGAAGAAGGAAAAGAAAGCAGAAGAAGGAAAAGAAAGCAGAAGAAGGAAAAGAAAGCAGAAGAAGGAAAAGAAAGCAGAAGGAAAAGAAAGCAGAAGAAGGAAAAGAAAGCAGAAGAAGGAAAAGAAAGCAGAAGAAGGAAAAGAAAGCAGAAGAAGGAAAAGAAAGCAGAAGGAAAAGAAAGCAGAAGAAGGAAAAGAAAGCAGAAGAAGGAAAAGAAAGCAGAAGAAGGAAAAGAAAGCAGAAGGAGGAAAAGAAAGCAGAAGAAGGAAAAGAAAGCAGAAGAAGGAAAAGAAAGCAGAAGAAGGAAAAGAAAGCAGAAGAAGGAAAAGAAAGCAGAAGAAGGAAAAGAAAGCAGAAGAAGGAAAAGAAAGCAGAAGGAAAAGAAAGCAGAAGAAGGAAAAGAAAGCAGAAGAAGGAAAAGAAAGCAGAAGGAAAAGAAAGCAGAAGAAGGAAAAGAAAGCAGAAGAAGGAAAAGAAAGCAGAAGGAAAAGAAAGCAGAAGGAAAAGAAAGCAGAAGAAGGAAAAGAAAGCAGAAGAAGGAAAAGAAAGCAGAAGAAGGAAAAGAAAGCAGAAGGAAAAGAAAGCAGAAGAAGGAAAAGAAAGCAGAAGAAGGAAAAGAAAGCAGAAGAAGGAAAAGAAAGCAGAAGAAGGAAAAGAAAGAGGATTTTTTCTCCGAATAAACAGGTTCCGGTAAAAAACAAAGTCGAAAATTGATTGGAAGGTCCTCATAAATTTGATGTTTTTATCCAAATGAAAGGAAAAGAATTAATGACTACAGCTATTAATAGTAATATAAATGCAATGGAAAAATCAAGCAATTCCTAGTAAAGCGAAACTTTTTCAATAATATAGTACCATAGAGAAGTCTTATTAATATTCCAAATATTTTAAAGCTGTTTTTCAACTTTGTTATTTTTAAGACAGCTTTTCAGTTGGCGAATTATCTCCTCTTCATAGGGTATCTGCGGTTATCATAGACACAGAAGCATCGTCAGGTGAAGGAAGTTATGTATATGGGTTTGTCAGAAACAGTAAAACTAAGTAAATGCAAGATGAACCGCGCCAACACACACACACACACACACACACACACACACACACACACACACACACACACACACAAGAAAAAAGAGTATGCAAGTTGAAAAAGGAACATTATTAACAATAAAAGAAAAGTAAATAAGAAAGAAAAACAAATAACTTAACATCGTATTAACTTGGGCAGGGTTAGAAACATTTTTTCTATGAACACGTTATTGTATCCGAAAACAGAGATAAAAGATGGCGTTCTTCTAATCACATCTATTTACGTTAACTTGACTAACACGTCTGCCCTATCATTCGGTCCTGTGATTCTGTTAAGCTCGAACGAAGGGAGTGAAAAAAAATAAAGAAAAAAATAATACTATTGCATCAAAAAACATATATCGCTGAAGAAGACTGAAGAAGGTCTCGGCCGAAATGGCGTGTCAAAAACAAAGATGATCTGAACGGTTTCAGAAATAAAAAATATCAAAAGAAAAAAAATTTAGAAGAATGGAATGTTAAAATTTCGAGTGCTTCACCGGGAGCCAACGTAAGGTCGTTTGAAAAGAAAAGATACTAAAAAGAGGTAGGGTAAATTCATTAACACTTATCAACTGGTGCTATGCCAATGTCGCCTGCGCTTCCAGACGTTACCCTTCAGTCCACTGACTTTACTGATCTGGCGGAGGAAATGAGAAAGAAATTGTACAAAGCAATGTCTAAAAATGAGAGAATATAAAATAAGCAATTTCTAGAGAATTAATCGATTTTAATTTTTTAAATCTGAAGTCACAAGTCAACGTGGCCGAGGGTTTGAGCGTGCTGGCCTTGTTCAAACTGTCGATCACGCTAGATAATACTCTCTTTCCCAGAAACTGTAACTACGGTCTGCTCAGCATAGTTGCAGTATAAACCACAGGTGGGCTCTGTGGGTGTTGAATGAACACAAAATGCGCCCGAGCAAGCGTCTGCAGTAGGGATTGGCTAGCCGCCCTTGTAGACAGGTATCCTCGAATACGAGTGGCCAGCTATAAATACAATCAGATGTATTTTTATTACTACAAAAAATCCATTAATTCTTTAGGAATTGTTTTGTTTACGTTTCAGAGACAAAAACGAGAGCAGATATGCCTTTCGAGAAAATCTGAACGAGTGAATGTGCTTTAAATTGCAAATATAACCTTGCTCGGACGTGGAGCTCTGACTAGATGAGCAGTCAAAGCTCGCCAAATAGACGGTGGTTCCTTTTGCAGGTTCGAATCTTGCCGGTGGTCACACTTTTCATAATTAAGTTTTCTCGAGTACGCGTGCCGGCTGACGAAACAAAGACTTTTTAAAATAAACGGAGCGTCTACTCAGATACGGGTATCTACTAAAAATAACATTTGAAGTAATAAAAAGAACACAACATGCAAAATTACGAGAAAGCAAATTCTGCTCGCGTTAAACATCAATAAGATAAGCCACAGTGGAGTAATGGATAGCGGCTCGGATTGCGGAGTTCGAATTCCAGTCAAATCCATTACATTTACTTACGTACTGATACCATTGGGAAAGGTATGAATCCTCTTCGTCTCCCCCACAGCTATGGGTAAATAGCAGGATAGACCGGGTTCATGGTAGCAACTGGTCTACCGCAGAAAGAAATGGCAGCCTACTGCGGGCAAAAAACTCTGTCTCGTCAGTCATGTACGTGTGTATCACGTACGGCACACAACTGAAGAGAAAATGCTATTTTACCCGTTTTCTTGTGATGAGTAACACGAGACCTTTGCACCCAGTCCCGTGTTTCATATGACTGGTAACTATGAGTGATTCTTACAACAGAAGTCGGCATCTAGTCGCATCTTCAATTCTTCTATGTGCCATGTACCTTCAAGACGTTGGCAATCGTGGCTCTGCAAAACTTCCTTTTCTTTGCAGCTCTTAATAATTTTTTAAATCGTTCCTAAATCCCTTTCTGCCAAATATTTACACACGCTCCCGAATTAGGCTATGTGCTTTTTTACTCTGACTCTCTTGCCTTCTGTCCTGTTAGTATTCAATTTTTCAAGTCCTCTTTCCTCATAGTGTTCCCTAGAGATTTCAACTGTCTCTTCCTGATGTTAAATAGGAGTGATTTTTCCTTTTCATTTTCTTCGCCATTGCTCGCATTATCGACCCATGGTATTCTCAGCATCTTTCTGTAGAACCACATTTCTGCTGCTTCAAATTTCTTCTTCATTTGTGATGAGATTGTCCAGCATTCACTGCCATATAGGAGGACTGATATTACGTAACACTTCAGTACGCTTTTCTTTGTTTCTAACGAAATCTCCCTCACTATGAGCACGAAAACATATGTTCATAAATTAAGAAAGGGAGCATTACGAAGGCTGAAGAGTGTATCTGCCGAAACATTGAGTTCAAAATAATTCAGATATAATCCAAAACCTTTTACTATTTAAAAAAATGGCATGTCCATTCAGGACTCAGGTGACCATGGCTCTCCACCGACTCATTTTTCTTTATTTGGGAATTACCATAATTCCTTGAGAGCAGATTCCAGATGCTATCTACACAGTTTTGAATTCAGAGTAGGTCGTCTCCTAGTCTGGCAGCCATCCAAGGCTAGAAATTCCAGTCTACCGTACTATTTAAACCCTAGTTTTGAGGAAAACTGAGATCAATTTATACCTTTCCCCAAGAGCATTAGTGAGAAAGTAAACGCAATGAACTCGGTCGGAATTTGAACTCCGCTTGCCGATTCTATTTTGCCCGCCAGTAATCATTACACACTAAATGCAAATCTCTATTCACAATTACAATAGTCGACTGCTGGTAAGGTTTTCATACAACAGCGACACCAGTTCAAATTCTGCAAACATTTTTTTAATAAGATTTACAAAACGATTTTTGAAATAAATCAAGCGCCATTTTAAATTACTTCTAATTGAATGTTGATGAAATTTATTGAATGAACATGATACTCGGTCGTCTAATTGAACGGCATACATTATATCATTCCTTTCCTCGCGATAATCTCTTCCCGCCCTTGCGCAACCCATTGCTCTTCTTCCCAGACCCCGCCCAAACACTGCCCCCCGCTCCCATTCAACTGGGATTCTCTCTTTCTCTTTTAATGTTTTTTCTTCACTTCGTCGCTTTCTCTGTGAAGAAGCAATTTTCTCTTTCTCTCTTTTAAAAGCGGACAATCAGGAATGCGACAACGAAAACGAGCTGGGAAAGTTCTGCTCGGCACACCACAAAATCACCTTTGAGAACGGTTGCAGATTCCCTTTAGAACGGGGGAGGAAAAAAACCTTGACCATTAAAATTTGAAATACAGTGGATGTGTGAAAGAGTTATTATACCTCCTTTATTTAAAAAGTTATTATCCCTCCTTTATTTAAAAATTATTATCCCTCCTTTATTTAAAAAGTTATTATCCTTCCTTTATTTAAAAAGTAATTATGCTTCCTTTATTTGAAAAGAGACTGAATATACAATAGAAACATTTTCCTTTTTTAATTAAAAAAAAATTGAAAAAAAAATTGCATACACTTTATATTTTAAGTGCTACGATTGGCAGTGCTGCAATTATTTTTCTGCGTGCAATGTTCCTTCATGAGATGGGAGATCAGGGCTCTCCACAATTTCCAGTCCTTTGTAACTAGTAGTAAAGTTAGTCTTTTTGTCTATCATACCTAAACCTTGTTCTGCTATTCATTAACACAGGTTTGGTAGGCAGGTTTATGAGCTGTTTTCGTCTATCCCTCTTGCCTTCAATACGCCTTTGTGCAAATTAATTTAAACAACCGCTTTAGTTTCCTTTCTTTCGCCATACGGTCAGTTTTTAACCCACTGGAGTGACAGGGTGTAATCGATTTCTATTTTTTCCTCATATTCGGCCATTTGAATTGGTGTGCCGTAATATGAATCTGTTTTCGGGGTGTATGATGAAATTTGTTGGCCTTGAAAAATATTGCGTCATCAGTGATTGCATCAGATTTTCATCACGCCAAGACACTATTGTCTCGACTGTCGATTAGTTGTTTTACGGCCATTGTTTTCGATGAACGTTACTCTAAAGAAGCGTACGGAAATTGTAACGCTGCACGAACACACAGGCAGTGAAAAAATCAAAGTACTATAGATTGGCCCGGAAACTCTCCTGATTTAAATCCAGTCGAGAATCTGTGGTCAATCTGCAAGGAACGACTTCGTGAAATGGACACACGAAATACTAACGTGTGCACTGGATCATGTTTCATTGGAAAAATATGAAAAAAAAAAGAAGTAAATAATAATGGAATTATTCGTTTTGTTTCAATTAATTTGCACAAGGGTGTATGTCATGTGAGTATCAAATTTTACAAACACTCTTTCTTTATTATGTGCCCTATTTTTTTTTGTTTTCATTTTCACTAAAACGTCTTTCGCCAATCACGTCTATGTTAGTTTCATTGTCCTTCTGTCGAACCACATTCCTGTTGCCTCAAGTTCTCCATTTACCATGAGATTGTCCGGCATTCACTGCCATATAGAAAGACTGATATTGCATAAAAGTTCAGCACTCTTTTCTTTGATTTTAACGAAATTTTTCTGTTCCTTAATACTTGTCTTAGCTATTCGAACGCATCTTTCGCTACCCTAACGTGTCTTCGGATTTCGGTGTCACATTTACCGTCCTCTGTTAAAACCCTTCCTAGATATTGAATTTATTGTACTTACTTGATTCTGGTTTCTCCAATTTGTAATTTGCATGTTAGGCTGTTCCTTTTTGCTAGCAACCATGCATTCTATTTTTTTGCAATTGATGTTTAGTCCTTTATTCTCGCTTTACTTTACTACCTTCTGTAGGAGTTCCACTAGCTTATTTTTTTGTATCTGCTATCAACACTGTCATCTGCATATGAAATGCTAAGATTGTGGACTCCAGTAATGAATCCCGGTAGGACTCCTAATTATCTCAGGAGACAACAAACAATACAAAGGTATGGCACAGAATATAGGATATTGCACAAAGAATTATGAAAAAATGCAAGTAGGTAATAGAGGAGTGCCTCAACGAAAGCTGTGCAGAAATAGCAAGAATGAGTATTACGGATCAAGCAGATATGCATAAAAGAATAAGAGAACTAAGACAGGATGCATAGGATCCAATGACGGAACGCTGATATTAGAGAAAGAAAAATACTTTAGAGATGGAAAGAATACATTGGAGAACGCTTCGACGACGAAAAACGATAACCCGTCGTGCCCAGAAATGGCAGCTTTAGATGATTTGGGCATTGACAAAATCAGATATAATAAATGAAGTATACGACAGCGGTGATATACAGGAAGATCTAAGTAGATCTATTTTCACAGCGCTACCTGAGAAATCAGGTGCAAACGAATGCAAACTCCATTTGGCAATCGGTCTAATGAACCATATAAGAAAACTTATCATCCGAATTCTGACGAATACAATAATCGTACATACGATCCGACGCTAAAGATGCTAGAAAACTGGTCCCTCCTTGTAGCACTCCGCAACCTCCCTGCCTTTTACCATGCTCTATCTGGACATGAACCAGATCAGACAAAAAGTGGAGTATTGCTGCCACATCTGGGCTGGGGCTACCCAGTCTGGCTTCGACATAGCCCAAAAGTGTTTGTGCGGCCTTGTGGATGATGAATTGATTTCCACCCTAAAATCCCTTTCCTAAAGACGAAACGTTGTTAGACACTAGCTACTCTATCGCTATTTTCAAGGCAGGTATTCGGATTAGTACAACCATCGACGGCTTCCGAACAGTTCCGTCTACGATTTCACTCACCAGGCTTGGGTTAACTAGTGTTATGGTTTTCAGACACTTTCCAAAGGAGCCAATCGCTAGAATCGCCTTATTCCTAGCCACTCAACTACCTCCCCGTTTTTTTTCTCTCTCTCTCTGTCTCTCTCACACACATATAAATTATATATATATATATATGTGTGTGTGTGTGTGTGTGTGTGTGTGTGTGTGTGTGTGTGTGTGTGTGTGTGTGTGTGTTAGTAAGAAAACTAACAGGACAAAAGGAGGCACGGTGGAGTAATGGATAAACAGAGAGTCGAGTTCGAATTCTAGTCAGATCCATTGCATTCACTTACGTGCTAATACCCTTGGGCAAGGTATGAATCCTCTTCTTCTCCCCACCCAGCTATGAATAAATTGCAGGGTTCTATAGCCTTGGGTGGAAACCGGTTTAGGAAAAATAACTCTGAATTCAAAAGCTATATGTAGCTTTGGCGTAGCGCATTAAAAAATCGTAGTTGGAGCCCCTAAGGCAGTTCGTCGCTAATTTCAGCCTCATTATGGCAGCTCCTGTCAAATTTGCTGCTCCTTTGGATCGATCAAAGATGTGGAGAGCGGTCTACCCAATAACCGTTAGGATAATATAATAGACCTTGCTACCCATAATGCACCATTGTCCCAACATATATAATTACTCGAACCAACACACAACACACATGTTCTGAAAATTTTATTCAAGCATGGAACAGACTGTCGCTACTAAGTTTTGATATCAGTGTTAAATTTTATATTAGCATACCATCTGTCCTTGATATTGAGCACTTTTACCCATAAATATAGCATACTTTAAAACTATATTATTATCATATATATATATATATATATATATATATATATATCGTTGGCTACTCGTATTCAAGGATACCCGTCTACTAGGGCGGCTAGCCGATCCCTATTGTAGACGCTTGCTCAAGCGCATTTGTTTTTATTCAACACCCACACAGTCAACCTGTGGTTTATACTGCAACAATGCTTTCCAAAGAATCGACCCTTCCAGTCCAATAACAATCGACCCTGGTGAGATTCGAACTCGAATCTCATAGAATGCCAACGTTCTAACCACTCAGATATATATTAGATTCAGATAGAAATTAGTTTTCTTTGGCATCATGTTCCTTAGTATCTCTATAATCTTTATTACAGGAAATAAATACCCCCCCCCATTAGATTTTTGACTCACCGCATTTTAACAGAACCTCCAGCCTTTCACTCGCCACCCTCTTGATTGTCCCAATAAAGTCCATTCCTTTTGCCGCCTCCTCCTTATGTTTTAGTAATAGCATGTCTTCTCATCTTCCTTGCCCCCTTCTTCGACAAAGTGTCACCACACAACCGTTTTCTTGATTGTCTCTGGGAAGATTTTGCATCTTCTTCCTTTCATATTTTCCGCGTAGCATCTTTGTATCTTCCAGTGATTCTTTATCTGACACACTTTTCCATTCTTCATCAAAGTCTTTCAACCTCTTTCTCTCTCTACCTAATTACACCCAACTCGTCTTCTCCTCTGACCTTTTCTCCTTGGCTTCATTGCTTGAGTCATTACGACAATGTCCATTTGCTTCTTGTTCCTCTGTGTGCCTGATATGGCATCACCATCCCTCGTTATTTGCCCACGCCCATCTTCATAGGCCGTCGTCCTAATGAGGATATCACAATTACTGTTAAATTACAGATAATTAGAGTTATTATTGCAATTATTATTATTATTATTGAGACGAATATACAAAAGGAAAGTAAGATCGCCACCTACGCAAAAGCTCATTACAATTCACCTCTTGGGAGAAAGAAGCGCAGATAGTTTCATCGTCTGGCAAAAGGGCTTATTTTGAGAGCACAACATCAACAGATTAAAAAAACACCTTTCACTATTATGTAGTGAAAAGTGTGAATATTAAATATATATTTTTTTAATCCTAGCTAGTTATAGTAGTTGGGTCGGTGTTAATGCTCAAGTGGAAGCCTTAATTTCCCAGCAAGCAAACAGGCCCTCCCCATTTAAATACAAGTAATTTCTCCTTACATTTTATCAAATTTGATTTTGTGCTGAACGAATCTTAGTAAATACCTCACGATAAGGTTTTGAATGCTGATTTCCAGAGCAGGTATGTTCTACTTGTAATTTTAGTTCCGTGTAAACTTAACTGCGTAAGATTATGTTGCGTCAGTCTTTCAAGTGTGAAGAACATGACTAACATGAAATACATCATTCTACTTTTGGATTTTTCCTAAACTTTTATTGGTACAACCCTAACTGCAGACAACGATTGTGCTGCGCCAGTCTTCCAAGTAGTCTTGTCCTGCTTGCTTTGAAAATCAGCATTCAAAATAATGATAATTGCTTATGAAGGTTGACAGGAGTCAGAAGACATTCAACAATGTATGTTAAATTTTTTGCGGAAACAAAAAACGGTTCGAACAGTAAAAAAAACAACAGAAATAAAAACAACTAAAAAAACATACAAATGGTAAAAAATATAGTTTTCAGGTGTTGCTATATTTATGGGTAAAGGTGGTCAATATTAGGCACAGAGCGTGTGTAAATCTCCCCCTCTCTCTTTCTCTCTCTCGCTCTCTCTCTCTCTATATATATATATGTATATATGCACATTTCATTGAATAAAACAGACAAGGTGCTTTGATTTAGATTTTTATAAAATTTCTCATTGTATAAAAACCTAAATCAACGTACTTTGTCTTATTCAATAAAATGTGCATGAAAGAAGGATTGCTGCCTAAATACACACACACACACACACACATTATATATATATATATATATATATATTGAATTAAGACACTGAGACATGACAGCGACAGTTTTAGTCACACTTTTATTTAAATAAAAATATAACATTTATTTCTTATTAAGATCCAACTGAGCACCAATCAGAATTGTTAAATGAGCTGGAATCTAGGTAGAAATTAAACCACCAGGACTATAACTTAAGTGCAAAACCTTGCTGCTTGTACGACTGGGGGCATAAATTTCACTCAACCCTTTCAAAGTGACGCTCCAAACAAGAAGTGACAGGAATGACTGTCACTCCTATTTCCTTGTTCGAATAAATGATTACTGGCGTAGGGGTTTGAGTAAAACTCCCGAGGGGACTCAAAGAAATAGCAGTGGCATTCAGAATGGTGCGGTGAGGTGGAGCCGGAAAGGAAAGGGACCGCGGTTGCCTACCAGAATTGCTTCCTTATTCACCACCAAGTCATGGTTGAAGGAATCGTTAAAGATTGATTTTCGTAACGAGAAGGAAGAGGTTTTTAATGATGGAAATTATAATCATAGTTTACAACCCATTTTTTTTTGCGTGCTATCCGATGCTAGGGAGTAATTATCTGAAGAGAATTTTTTAATCAATTCACCCCAAGGAAGGCGATAAAGCCACTAAGATGCAATGGGGGGGGGGGAAACTGCAAGTGAAACAGAAGGAAAAGACTTTAGAAGGAAACGGAAACACAATAAGAGTATAAATTTCGGAGTTTAAGCGGAGACGTTAGAAGTAGAGAGCGGAAATAGAATTTAGAAACATCCGGAAGCCAAATCCTAAACAGGAAAAAAAAGGGATAAATATATTGTTCAAAAAACCAACGAGGATTGTGAACCGGACGATGGGTGAATCTATCAACACCTATTAATGCATACGTTATAGTTTCTTTCAGAGAAGAAATCAGAAAGTTGAATTAAAATCCAGATAGTTCCGTTGATTATATAACATTTAATATTTCTCTTTCAAATATTAAATTTAACACCAAAGAAAAGTTTACTCTGTAAACTCTGGCTGTGTTGAGTTTGTCAATATATATTACCCCGTTATACGGATTAACAGTTGACAGAGGATTCCTTTTCTCTTTTTTTAACACTGAAGAGGAAATGAATAAAACGTACAACAATTACATAAACATTAAAAAGGCCGGAAGGTCCAAGGAATATGGCAATGAAGATGAGGATAACAGTCCAACTAATGTAAATAATGTAAGTAATCATAATACTTACTCATCTTACTTATCTGAGAGATATAGAAAACCATTATATCACTAGAAGCTAGTCACTGGATCTAACCAACGTTTTTATCCACTGGGCCATGTGTCCTTGTGAATATGGCAATAAAGATGAGGATAACAGTCCGAATAAGGTAAATAATCATAATACCTCATCTCAGAGATATAGACAGACATTATATCACGTGTTTCGCAAAAGTAAAGGCCTTATCAGCAGAGAACTATGCTTAACTCAAATAACGCAACTTAATTGCATTCTGGTTGGTCGTCCGTACTTTATAATTACAGCCCGATTATAATCACAATTCTTAATTACTGCGGATCTTCTGATTAGTCAAAACGATACAGTTTACAACGCGCTAAAAAAGATCTATCTCATAAGAACACTTAAGAAACCTGATGCGGCATTTAACTAATTTTATAATATTTTAACAACTTAAATGTAAAAATCTATTATAATTAAAGAAATAACAAATAATTTTATTAAAAATTCATTTTTCATCGAAAAAATTTTTTGCTTTCAGAAAATATTGTTCATATTCATAAAAACAACTAAAAGCAAATAAAAGCATTTGAAATTAAATAATATCTTTGTTTTATTGAGTTTTGTATGTTACAATTCCGAGCTGATTTTGAGGTAGGTGGGGTTCAATTAAAAAAAACATGATTTGCATTTGTGCTTTTAACTATTGTAATCACTAAACCCGCTGTGATCGAATTTCTAGTTTTCATAAAATTAGTTAGGATGGGGGGTTAATAAATATAAAAAAAAATTTCTGCCCTGACTTTAATAAAAAAAACATATTTATAATAATTTCCATCATCTATGAATAGTTTCTGAAAGTTTCATTAACTTCCGACAATTATTTTTATTTTTGCAAGATTTTCCAAATTAATGTGTGTCATACAAAAAAAAAAAAAAAAAGTGCTAAAAATTGTATGTTATTTTAGTAGTTCCAGTGATACAAAGAGAAACAATGTTTTTTTAATCAAAATTTAGAATATTCTAAAAAGAAGTAAACATTTTAAAAAATAATTCAAAAAACTTTGGTCTTTCGTTTTCATAATAACAAACATTTAGACGATAAAATTTTGTTTTAGTCAAGTTTGGCGTCTTTTTTTTTATCATGCTATGCCATTTTTTTAACGATTTCGTGGAGTTACCTACATAAACAATAAGGTTTTGAGAGACGTGTTAAAATTAATGACAAGAATGTGTATTTTTATTTCCGTCACGTTATTTACAATATTGGTTTCGCGTGTGTTAAATATTCTCAGTGTTATAGTGACTTTTTGTTTTTTTAAATTTAGGCTTACTTGTTTCTAACTGTTTCCACAATTTAGTGATTAAGGGAAGCTTTTGAAACCGTCAACTCTGGAATTTCATGGAGCGAAGATCAGTACGCTTTTTTTTTGTTTCGAAAGAAATTTTCATGTTTTTTTTAATACTTTGCTTAGCTATTAAGTAACAGTGACCTTAAAATAATTTCAGATACGTTTTCCACATAGAGACGATTTTATGAATTCACTAATTTCAAAACAAGCGGATTTTTTTAATGCTTTTCTTTTGTCAGGAATTTTAAATTCTCTTCAGTTTTTTCTTTCCTTTTTAAAAATATTTCATTTTTATTTTGATAATCTTGACAGATAGTGTGACTGATAATACGTCTCAGTCTCCCTACCTGACAGGAAATGCTGAACAACCTCCTCATAGATGGATAAGAGACTTGAAGAAAGAAAAATTTGTTTTTTTATCGAAGAATGCTAAGAATACCATGGACTGAATATGTGAGCAACGACAAAGTTTTAGAGAAAATTGGAAACAAAAAGGACACTTAACATCAGGAAGAAACAGTTGAAAATAAATGAAGAACATTGCAAATTTTATACTCACAGGACAACCTAAAACAATAGGGACAAAGGGAAACAACGCAAAACGTACCTAGCAAGATTATGTAAATTGACAGCAGAATAGGGTTTTAGAGAGATAGCAAAAAGACAAAACATATTTAAAAGCTACAAAGGACAGGGAATTGTGGAGGGCCATAATTGCTAACTCCCTGAAGGAACAGATTTATAGGTATGGTTATGTCGCCAACTCTATTTGGAGGGGGGCTAAAACTGATATAAAAACGACAAAGATAGGCTATATCCATCGTTAATACCCATTTAGGGCCTACTTACAATTATACCGTAATTTATTTTTTTGCTAAGTTCTGGGCATGACGATAAACTACATCCGGCAGCAAGGCATCTGATCGGGAGATTGGAGCTTTTGAGGATCATGAAACCACCTCTTAATTGTTGTTGTTCCTAGGTTCACCCTGGTGCCAGGTGGTAGCACCTGTTAGGGTCCCAGCTATGGAAAAATATTGAACCCCCAAACAAAAGACTATGAAAATATAAAAATACAAGGAATACAATTTTTTTTACGAAAAGGACCAACAATATATATTTATAGTAAAATGACCAACAATAAATTTTTATCTCTAGTTAAAGGCATTAAAACTACGTTCAAAAAATATCAGTTGAAACCATAAAATTGTGTTCAAAATATTTAGATTTCAGCATTAAATAACACACAGGTTGATATGCTGTTAAACAAAGACAAGATGTAGAAGATCATGGCTCGCCACAGATTCCTTTTTTCCTTATTATCTTATTGCTATAACATTTTGGCAAAGAGAGTGGAATGGCCTCCCGTTGTATTTTCTAGTTTTGAATTCCAAATAGTACTTCTTGACTGGCAACAACCATGGCTAGAGAGCTTAGTCTACCCTAACGCAAAAATTAAAGAACTTGGTAAATTTTAACGAAATTGCTATCTTTTAATCACCACAGAGAACCATGTTTGTCTTCCATCAGCACATGGCTGATGCTAACCACCTGGAGAGCAACTCATTGCGTCTTCTTGGTTGGTCAAACGTTTTCCATTGACATGAAGTTAAGTGATTATATTGAATCAATTGCTAGGTCTACTGCTAGGAAAGTTGGTTCACTGTGCCGTACCAGATAAATTTTCTTACCAGAATCCATTTAGCACATTTATAAATGCATCATTGGTCCATGTATTGAATATTGCTGCCATATTTAATTTGATGCTCCTGCTTACATATCTCGAGTTTCTTGACAAAATTCAAAGATAACGTTATCGATTCTGACCTGGCATCACGACGTCAGTCATACCCCACCGCTGTGACGTGTCTTCCCTCCACCTTTTCTATAAATTCTATAAATATTTTCATGGCAGTTGTGCTACTGACCACTCCGCATGAATTGAAGCATACTACTAGATTGTCTATTAGGTCTCGCCGTTTTACTGTCGAAATAGCTAGATGTAACCGAAAGTTCTGTTCCTTGTGCAAATTAATTGAAACAACCGCTTTAGTTTTCTTCTTTTCATCATATGCTCAGTTTTAGACGCACTGAACTGATAGGGTGTAATCGATTTCTATTTTATCATCAGATTAGATCATTTGCAGTGGTGTGCAGTAATATGAATCTATTTTCGGGTTGTATGATGAAATTTGTCTGGCCTTGAAAACTATTGTGTCATCCGTGATTGCATCAGATTTTCAACAGGCCCAGACATTATTGACTCGAGTGTCGATTAGTTGTCCTACGGCCTGCGATAGACGTTCAAGGAAGCGTAATAAAATTGTAACGCTGCACGAATACACTGACAAGCCTTACCAGTGAGCAAATCAAAGTACTATAGACTGGCCCGGAAACTCTCCTGATTTAAATCCAATCAAGAATCTGTGGTCAATCTGCAAGGAACGACTTCGTGGAATGGAAGTACTAACATGTGCACTGGGTCATGTTTCATTGGAAAAATACAAAAAAGTAAATAATAACGGAATTATTCGTTTTGTTTGAATTAATTTGCATGCGAGTGTAACTTTAAAAAAAGAGTTTTCTTTTTGGCGCAAAATTATGTTAGCAGTGTCGAAGATAAGAAGTGAAAAAAAAGCACTTTATGTTCAATTGAAGAGTTGAATATCAAACATGGCCTCCTTTGACGGAGGTAAGGTAGGGAACTCTTTGTGAACTGTTCGGTCATTCAGCTGTATAAACAAAGAAAACCACCGCTTGGCCTTCTGAAACGTCAACAGAAATGGCCGGCCGTATTTAAACAAATGAGATGTTTTAAGAAAATAAAAGTCCGTGTGTACTTTATGACTGAAAGAAATTTCAGCGATGAACTCTTCAATCCTTTCTCTACAACAAGCACATATTTTTTTACGCGTACGTGTCATGAGTGAAACTGCTTGACTCTATAAATGAATGGAAGGGTCACATTCGTTTCTAGAAAGAATTAGTAAATCCCAGTGGGCAGGCGAGATAATTTCCTCCAAGTAATTTAAGTACTTATCAAACGCACATTAAATCAAAATGAAAGAAAAAAGCATAAGTTAAATCTTATGAAAATATTATACACACACATGCTAACCTCAGTATCAGGGACTTTCCCCACGAAAGACTTACCCTAAAATTTATTTTCCATAATATTTTCGAAGCAGTTTTCTCAGGCGTGGCAAAGAACAGTTATGTCTGTTGCGTTCACTTTTGCAATAATACCTTTGGAAAAGGCATGAACCTATTTCTTCCCCCACTCTGCTATGGATTAAATAATAAGGTAGCCTCTATAGCATTGACTGACAATCTCTATAAGAGAACGACATATTTTAATTACAAAATAAGGCAACTATTTTTTCCAAGAAATCCTGGCAATTAACAGATAATGAAGAAAACGAATCTGTGGAGCGCTATAGTCACCTACGTACTGTAGACCTAGGTATGATAAACTACATCCGGCAGCAAGGAAGTTTCGGAAGATCGGAGGTTATGAGGAGCATAGAACCGCCATTTAATTGTTGTTGTTCCCAGCAGGTACATGCTAACCCGGAGTGGTAGCACCGGTTAGGGTCCCAGCTATGGGCATATAATGACCTCCCTAAACAAAACAAAAAAAAGGCTATGAAAGTATAAAAATACATTTTTATAGTAAAAATACCAGCAATACATTTTTCTATTAAAACATTACCAACAATATAGTAAAATTACCAAAAATACCAAAAATACATATGGCTGAAGGGGCATAAAATTGTGTTTAAAATATTTAGATTTCCGCATTAAATAATCCATAGAGGTTGATATGCCGCTAAACATGAAACGAAACAAATAAAGGGACATGCTATTTATTTAGATTAAAACGCCCATAGGGAAATTCAGGTTATGAAGATTGTGTTGTATCAATAATTCACATCCACAGAACTTGTCTGCTTAAAACAAATCAAGATTCAGTTTCTTGCTTTTTACTTCAAACATCGATCACTGTTCCCGGGTGCCAACAAACATTGACTATTGACCCCTGGTGGCAAGAAACATCGACTATTGACCCCTGGTGACAAGAAACATTGACTATTGACTCCTGGTGACAGCAGCTATCGACTATTTGCCGTTAGTGACAATAAACATCGACTGTTGACCCCTGGTGGCAACAAATATCGCCGAATGACAATTTTTTTTGTTAAGTGACAGACATTGTTTCGTAGTTTCGGTATTTTTTCTATATTTTTCTTCTTCAGGATTGTATAGCTGCTTATTTTGAAAAAAAGGTGTGGATATTCATCTGTAGGTAAAAGTGAAGGTTTCAAATGCCGAGTTTCAAGGAAGGTTAGCCGTCTAAATTTATAAGATGGTTCGTCCACACAGACATTCTCTTTCGATTTCAACTTGTCACGGAAATAAGATTAATTAATCTACAGGGTGATTGAAAAGTAATTCCCTATTTCATGTATGATGGACTCTCCCGTCTAACTATAACTTTTACAAGACGGAAGACTCCATCATACATAAAATAGGGAGCTACTTTTCAATTCCCCTGTAGATATATGTAGAGATATGTTTGCTACTGGTCATCAACCCCCACCTCTAAACTGGCAACCGTTTTACATGTGGCAGATTGGCAACGCTTTTTGCTTCTAACCTGCAACCCAACATATATACAAGGTAACCAAAAACGTTCTGTCCGTTTTTTGATTATTCATTGAATGAAGTTGAAATATATACGAAATGCGTGTAGCAATTGTTTTCAAATTCGGACAGCCGGAAGTAGGAACATCAGACGTTATAAAAAACACGCGCACCGTGCCCGTGCCGGACAGCTGTGAGAAGGATGTAAGTGTCTAGAGATCTCGTTCGGGGCTGTTTACTTTACGACTTAAAAGTGAGCTTATCAGCAGCTGCATCAAGTCGCCGCATATGTCAAGCATTTGGGGATAGTGCTGTGGATGAACGTACTGCAAGGCGTTGGTTTCGAAAATTCAAGTCGGGAGATTTGTCTCTCCATGATGAGCCTCGCAGTGGATGACCACAGGTCTTGAATGACGGAGTCCTGTAGGTGGCCATTGAAAAGGACAGTAGTCTAATGTATGGTGAACTTGCAAGACAGTTCAACGTTTCCTATGAGACAGTTAGACTTCACCGCCTAGGTAAAACGCACAAACTGAGCAAGTGGGTTCCGCAAACGCTGTTGGAGGTCCACAAGGGACAACGAGTGGCAGCCTGCGTATCGCTGCTTTCTTGCCACCGTACCGCATCCTTATTCAATCGAGTGCTTACCAGTGATGAAAAGTGGGTTCTGTACGAAACTCCCAAGCGTTCCAGACATTGATTGTCTCCTCAGGATGCTGTCTTGCACACCGCAAGACCGCCTATGCCCCCACGCAAGATTATGCTTTGTGTCTGGTGGACAGGTCGTCAAGAGGCTCATTATGAACTGCTACCAACGGGCCAAACGGTCACTGGAGACCTATACTCGCAGCAATTGAAACGTGTGCAACAGGCATTGCGCCAGAAGGAGCCAGCACTGGTGAATCGCAAAGGTGTGCTTTTCCTCCATGACAACGCCAGGCCGCATGTCGCGCGAGTGGTCGGGGATACCATACAGCAACTTGGGTGGGAGACTTTGTGCCATTCACCTTATTCACCTGACCTTGCGCCATCCGATTACCCACCTCTTCCACTCCCTGGATAATCATCTTCGTGGGAAATCCTTCACCAATGAAGCAGACTTGCGCAAAGCCCTCACGAACTTCTTTGCGTCAACCCCCCCCCCCCGAGTTCTACCGCAAGGGCATTGAACAGCTGGAGACACGTTGGCAGAAGGTGCTGGATGCCGATGGCGATTACTTCGAAGACTAAATATAAGTTACACATACTTTTTTTTCCTTTAAAAATGAACAGAACTTTTTTGGTTACCTTGTATATAAAACGAGAATAACACACTATTTTTAAGCATTTATTTTAAAACATTAAATTATTTCCCAATTTTAAATAAACAAACTCTAATACAATACTTTTAGCAAAAGTGTTAAAAGCAAAGCTTTAAAAAACATCAAAAAATCATTCTTTTTGGGGAATTTATTTGGGTTTATTTATGGCTTATCAACTTTTTGTGGGTTATTTGAAACCGAAACACTGTCCGATATAAAAATGTGACCCCGAATTCCTAACGCGCACTGATATAGCAAAAGATGCCTTCCAAAAGCTAAACAAAATATTAAGAGACGGGAAAATATATTTATTAATATTAAAAGAAAATAAATCGAATATTTTTCCAAAAACGTATTGCTGGTAATAATTTTTCCTTCAAAAATTTATTAATGGTAATAATTTTTTTATAAAAAATGAAATTATTGAAACCTATTTTTACGCTTTCACAGTGCTTTGACACCAGTTTGCGGGTTAACTATTAGCCCATAGCTGGGACCCTAACAGGTGCTACCACACCCGAATCAGGGTAGACCTAGGAACACCAGCAATTTGGAGGTGGTTCCTCGCTTTTCAAAACTTCCCAATGAGAGGCCTTGCTGCCGTACGTAGTTCATCGTCTTACCCAGGATGTGGATGCAGCTTATCGTCTCACCCAGGACGCTTACAACATAAGCGCATATACATTATAACGTATGCGTATGCAATGACACACGCATGATGGACAGACAGTCAGCTTTTCTTTTGTAATATAGATTTCCTAAGGTTACCTTAGTTCAGGAACAATGGCACAAATGTGGGTCACCCAGTGAGAATGTAAATCACTGTACAGTAAATATTCATTTTTCGAAAGGGATAAAACAATGCAGCACAACAGACTTTTTAGTGTGGGAACTTAAAAACAAAAAAAAAACAAAACAAATGTGTGCGAGTCAATGCTCCTGATCTTACATGGTTAATGCAATGGGGAGGTGCTGCTTAGAAACGAATCTTCAGTAACTTCTAACTGATCTCTGAATGAACAGAGATTTAGCAGAATAGCTCATTAACCATTACTCCGTAGCGATGCAAAGAATTATAATTTTAGTTCTCGACGAAAAAGAGAAAAAATGATTAAGAAAAAAGAAATAAGAAAAAGAAATAAGAAAAGTCACTTCGCTATCGAAGAAAAAAAATATTTGCTAAAATGTTTGAATCTTTTTCTCTCCCACCATTGAAGCTGAGATGCATTTCCCCCGCCTTGTTTCTCGTGGCTTTTAGTGGAACTAAAAGAACCACCGGAGCCATCACTCTTTGCTTTGTCACCTGATAACATTGTACCCTCAGAGAGAAACTAAAGTGACGCTCTGATGACATTGTAGATTCAGTTTTAAAAACGAGGAAAGTCGACCGGAGTTGGAATAAGTTAAGGGTGGGGCTAAACCAGATGAAGGAGTGGGACGAGTTTGGTTAGGAAAAGGCAGGTAGTAGGTCGCGATGTGGACTGGTCCCACTATTAAGAGACCTATTGCTGAGAGAAAAATCTTCGAGGCGTGTGACGATGGAGGGAAAGGAAGGCAGAAAAAAAATTTGAATGAGGAGGAGAGAAAGAGGGAGAGAGAAGGAGAGAGAAAGAGAGAGAGATATGATTAAATGAACACGCGAACTCATTAAGCGTAACTCAATATTTGAGAAGTGAAAGAGGTGTTAGACAAAAAAAAAAAAAAAAAAGGAAAGAAACAAAAAAGTGTGACCGATCATAGGCTGGGTTGAAGGTCACATGACGAACAGTCCCCCACTCCACATTTTGTCTAGAGTGAGTGCTCTCTTGTCAGAAGAATAAAACATGCTCATTTCCCACTGCAGAGACATTGGTTAACCAGTAACTAATCAGATTTCTGATCTTGACAGTTACCTTTAACCCATATTCTCCTGGCATCAGTTGAAACTGAAACCTTTCCCCCATCTCTATGGGCGATCATGGCTCTCCACAATTTCCTATTCTTTTTAGCCCTAAAGTGCCTCTTTGTCTCTCTTACTAGTTTCTATATCCCTAATAACATTAACCAGCGAACTTAACAGGAATGAATATGACTATAAGATATCTGAAAAGAAAATAAGCCATCTATTTTACATGAATGTCTTAAAGTTGTATGTTAGGAATGACAGTGAGCTGGAAGATCTGAAAACCGTAAAATGTTTCAGTTTATGACCCTGGAATGGAATTCGGTTTGGATAAACGTGCTGTAGGGAGACCGCAGTTGTTTTCCATTGGGTTGACCTCATAGGAATTCGGCCCCTTTAGTGAAGAGAACTCTTCTGTTCCTTTAGTTTTTGCTTCGGTTTATTTTTGTTTTTGTTTTTGAGGAACGGCCTCTTTACCTTCCTGACCACAAGGGCATCCACACACGTGGAAACTGGTCAACATGTGCACGGCCTATAGCGAAATGAAAAAAGTAATTTCTATTCACTTACCTGCGGATGATCAAAGGCCATAAAGTTGGTATGTTATTTTTTTGTTCTCGTTCTGTAAACCTCCTCGTTCCTTTGGGATAATATGAACAATCATTTGTTTTGGGACATATGTAAATCTTTTTAATATACGTATGCAAGTTGTTTGCCTTATTAAATGTTTTGTTTGTTACGCTCGCGTATTTCGTCTTTCTATATTCGAAGTCAGTGTTAGTGTATCAATGGCGACGCTAATGCTAATATTAATACCGTGTGCTACTGGAAGGCTAAAACACGTTATTCTTCCTAGCACTAAATAGCTAGTAAGCTATGCCTGGATGATAAATAATACTAATAGTGCTAAAGTCACATTTTTACGAAGATCACTACAACAAACCTCCTCCATAAGCTTAGGCCCTGCAATAACAATCAAATATTTAGAGCAAGGTGAAGCTTATAAGTACCTTAGTCTAAATGAGGGTGAAGGAAAAAAAAAAGGAAAGAAATAGTGCGAAAAGACTTCTATAGAAGAGTGAGACTGATATTAAGAACCGAACTGAATTCTCAAAACAAAATTATGGCCCTTAATAGCAGTGCCATCCCAGGGGTTCAATATAGTTTCAACATCTTGAACTGGACTCGAAATGATATCAGACGAATGGATTCTAAGACAAAAAGCTTCTTTCTAAGTATAACGCATCATCCAAAGGCTGATATAGAACCTCTATATATACGCCATAAAGAAGGTGGAAAAGGTCTTATTCGACGAGAATAGTCGTACAACGCAACAACTATTGATTTGCTAACATACATGGAAACAACAATGGTCTGATTGAAACAATTAGTCAAACAACACGAAAACAGAAAGAAAAAAATATTCAATCCTGAAAGAAGGTTGTAAATACAAACGAAATTTACATTTAGTGGATTCTATAGAAAACGAAAATAACCATTTCTGACCTTAGGTCTTTCGTCGGGACCCGGAAAGAAATGAGTATACACCAGAAACCAAAGGAAATAAAATAATAATAACAATAATAATAATAAATATGATGATGATAATAAAAATGTGACTTCATTAATTCCAATTGTGGTTGTGACTCTGGGTTTGATTGGAAAAGTTTCTGATAGGCCCATTGAAAGGATTTCTGGTAGCCCATGCCTTAAAGAAATACAAAATCAAACAAACTGTTCTTTGAAGTACAGCTCACCCCTTACGAATATTCTATGCAAAATGTGAGTGGTCTTACGTTATTTATTTATATTTTTTTTTTTTTTTTTTTTTTTTTTTACAAAAATGTTCAATGGAAAATTTCATATTGTTATTTATGACCTTAAGTCTCTGGCTGGGAAACAGGAAGGAAATGAGTATACAGCAGAAATGAAAGGAAATAATAATAATAATAATAATACAAGACAACAACTATTGGCTTACTAACATACATGGAATCAACAAAAGACTGGGTGATACAATTAATCAAACAAAACGAAAATATTCAATCCTTAAAGAAGGTTGTAAATACAAAGGAAATTTACATTTAGTAGATTCTGTAGAAAACCACAATAGAACTCAAGAAGCAACTGTTTCAGCAAAAACTATGAAAAAGAAAGCCAAGGATAAAAAGCTCTTAAACAAATGAAACAATGCTGACAAGACAAATCGCTGCATGACCAATATCCAGAACGAGGCTAATAAAGCCGATGTTGATAAAGTAATACTCATCGGCGGTTACGAGCATCTGGATTGAAGACTGAAACGGAAGGCTTTATTCTTGCAGCGGAAGACCAGAGTCTTTTCACTAGAAACTTCCAGGCGAATATCATACATCGTAGTGTGGATACAAAATGCAGGTTCTGCGACAAATATGAAGAAACCACAGACCGTCTAATCTCAGGGTGATCTCTACTTGCGCCAAATGGATAAAAATAAAATAAAAATCGTTCCGGTAGAGTGGGACAATACTTAACACTGGTTAATTTGGAAACGCGTTGGAAAAGATGTTAATAAACACTGGAAAAGTTCTTATTCAACGAGAATTGTCGTACAACACAGCAACTATTGATTTATTAACATGCATGGAAACAACAAAGGACTGGATGATGCAATTAATCAAAGAACAGGAAAACAGAATGAAAAAATATTCAATCCTGAAAGAAGGTTGTAAATACAAATTATCCATTAATCCAAACATGTGGTAAGTTATTCGCTTTTACACTCTGCCCACCCCCCACTTCACTTCAATATGTAAAACCTATTTATCATTGTTCCCTTGCCAGGACCTCTTTCTTTATAATATATCCCATAAATTTCAACTGTCTCTTTCTGATTTTAAATATATGTCCTTCGAGTTACCATTTTCTTTACAACTTTCTTGTTCCCTTCTATGCTATTCTAAGCATGTGTTTATAAAATCACATCTCTGTCGCTTCCAGCTTCTTTCTGTAAAGAAATTGCTCGGCCTTCTACTGAAGGGGATAAATATGATAGAAATGTGCCGCCTTATTTCCTTTGTTTCCAATCAAATGTTCTTGTCTTAATGCTTTGCCTATTTTCTGGAAGGCATCTTTCGTTATTTGGGCGCTACATTTTCCGTCGCCCATGACTAAACTACACAGATAGTTTTTCTTTTTCATAATTGAATTGAGTCAAAAAAAGCTATGCGTGTTTTGTTTATCTGAAGTCATTCTTACGAACTACTGTTGATGCGATATATAATTTTTCTTTTCATTTTTCTCTATTTCTTCTTATTTCTGTTATAAAACAAAAGCAATATAAAATATTCCTAAAACCCAACACATTTTCCATAACTTTTAACAGTGAAAAATAAAAAAACATTGTGGGAAATCATGATTTTACAAATAATTTTCTATGGATGATGAGAATAAACATCGAAATATAAAAAAACAAAAACAAAAGACAATTTTTTTACTGAAGCTTGGTTTTCGGAGTTATTTTTATATTTTCTACTGTTTCTTTCGTTATTATTTTAATTTTATTCTTGTAAGATTGTCGCTATATATCTAAACTCGAGAATCACTGGCTTGCACGAAGTGAATTTAAGAGTGACTAATCTTATTAAAATATCATTTTCACCTTTAAAAATAATTAGTTGGATAGCTTTTTTACATTTCTTCATAGAGTCGATGAATTTTAACAAGCGCATGGTTAGAAGTAAATATTAATTTCAGACGCGGATAAGTACATTGAGTGGTGAGCTGTGTGAAATTATGAGGAGATAAATTATCGAAGCTATCAAGAAATCGCAGTCATACACGCCAGCACAAAAGCAAATTCCTTTCATGTATTCGTGGGTTGCTTTGTAACTTTTGATAATAATAATAATTTAAAAAAAAATGATATTATTTTTAGCTCCACCCACTTTCATCTTTGCGTAAATATTAAATCTCTGACACTTAAGCAGTAGAGGAAGGTTGAACGAGAAAGAAAGGGATCCAAGTAGAAAATCCTAAGATAAAAAACAAAACCAACTCCGTTAAATTACTCGCAATTTTCGCAAAGGAGAAAGACTTGAGTTCCGCAAGAATCAAGACAAAAACTATTGTACTATGGCAGAGGTATATTGAATCAAGTTGTTACAAGAGTGAAAAAGGGGAAAGAAGGCGTCTATGTTGTGAGGATATGTGGGATAGATAACGGTTAATTCTATTAGATTTGAAGTGGTTAAGATCACGCATGCGCATACACAGCTCTATTTCCTTGAATAATTATCTAGTAATCCTTTTCAGTTTGTTTTGTTTTGGACAGTTTCTTTTGCAACTGGCTATTATGTTACGCTCGACAGTGCGTAATAATCAAATGCAAAGAAAGTATATCACCCAGTAGATATTTAGACTTAACTTAGATAGCAAAGTGCCTAAAGATTAGACTTAGATAGCAAAGGGCCATAAGAATGAGCGAACCCTGTGGAGAGAGGTTAGGAACCCTCTATCAATATAACCGGCTTCAAGGCCTGCTTCATGACAGATAAAAATATTTGAGAGTGTATTTGGGTAAAAGTAGCACCTAATTATTTACCAGTAAGATAAAATCTAGTTCACCCCTTTAAGATAATGATCATTAAAAGTGAAAGTGAAAGATCTTTCATATCGTAAAAGCTTAAGTTTTTGCTGTGGTAAAATGTGCTTTTTCTCAAAATGATTATCATCTTACAGTAATATTTAAAGTAAAATACCGTGTAACCCGGATATAAGAGACCCGGATATAAGAGAGATTTTCTCTGGTCCCAAATTAGAGCCTGTGTTAATGTATATATAATAGACCAAACCCGGATATAAGAGAAACCGGGATATAAGAGACTTCTTCTCCAGTCCCGACAAGTCTCTTATATCCGGGTTACACTGTATAATATATACAGAATAGATTTTTTAAAAAGCCTGTAAAAAAAAAAAAAAAAAAAAAAAAAAAAAAATTACAAATTAATAGAGTAACACATTATGATAAACAGTGTGACATAACATGTAAGGACGGCACTAGATTTTCGGCTAAATGTCCGTTGGCCAAATATCCGAGTACCGTCTTTCACAGTTTGCTTTCTTTCAATACAAATTTCATTCGTAGCTGCCAAAAGCCCAAACTTCCTCAACCGTCAACCACGGACCTACTTTTATTCGCCCAATAAAAGGTCAACTCTTATACCGTACTGGACTGTCTCTTTGGTCCACTGCAACAATCTATTCATGCATCAAAGCTACTGGCGCCGGTTCCCACCAACATCGGCCAATCGATCTACAGACTTCATCCACTCGCAAACACGTATAATCTTTCCCTTGACGTTGCGCCCGTGAAACTCGTTCTAATGACAATAGACTAATGAAACAATCAGATCAATGTGCATCCTGTCAAGTGTATTCATAAAATATAATGGCTGTCTTTTTTTGAAGGGACAGGAGCATAGAAATGATTGGTTTAGTCACCAACAGCTTGCAAGGTACTTTTCAAATGGTAATGTGGAACTGGTGCAAAAACTCATGCACACGACCCTAACTGCACGGCGAAAGTAGTTTGCGTTTTGCTCCGAACTGAGCGAGCGATTGTTGTTCAAATACACGTTAAAAAAAGAATTAGGTAGAACTGATTTTAATACTATTGTCCAATACTATTTTAATACTATTGTATTATTTTTGATACTATTGTACTATTTTAATACTATTGTACTATTTTAATACTATTGTCTAATACTATTTTAATACTATTGTACTATTTTTAATACTATTGTATTATTTTAATACTATTGTATTATTTTAATACTATTGTATTATTTTAATACTATTGTACTATTTTAACACTATTGTCTAATACTATTTTAATATTATTGCACTATTTTTAATACTATTGTATTATTTTTAATACTATTGTACTATTTTAATACTATTATATTATTTTTAATACTATTGTCTAATACTATTTTTAATACTATTGTACTACGGTAGAGGATTATTGAATCAAGTTGTAGCAATAGCGAAAAAGGATGAAAGAAGGCGTGTATGTTGTGAGGATATGTGGGATAGATAACGGTTAATTTTATTAGATTTGAAGAGGTTAAAATCATAGTGGTCGGGGAAGAATCCTTTCGGAGTCTGTTCCACAAAGTAATAATTTGGGGGAAAAAAACTGAATGGAATTTTATCCTAATCAGTAGTTCCAATTAGAATGAGTGAAGGTTATCTGGTACTTTAAAAAAAAAGAGATTCTCCCCGTGAGATCATAAGTTAAACAAACATGCTAATGTCTGTACATAAAATAGACATGTTCTAGATGTAGTTAAATCCAAATAATTTTCAAGCAAATTGCAGATTTAAATGTTTTTCCTTGTTGCCCGTGCGCAGGATTTTTATTTTATTTTTACCAACAATTGTAGGTAGGTAGACTGGTAGGGAGGTAGGTAGAGAGAGACTCCTGCCTGGCAAATATATTCTGACAAGGCGCCTGCCAGAAGATTTCTCGAGTCAATTCATTAAAATTGCGTCCAATAAACACAGTAAGCGTTATGTAAGGCTACGATTCACTCAGAAAAAAAAGACTGAACCCCCCCCCCCCCAAAAAAAAAAAAACTCAACACGATGAAATAACTGTCTCTATTTCTGAGATGAGATATTGTGATTATTTACATTGTTCGGACTATTGTCCTCGTCTTTATTGCCATATTCACAATGTTTCGGCCGTTGTATGCGCTAACCTTCTTCAGGTGATTGGAATTTCGGACTGAACCCTTTTATCCAGTCTACCGGGGAGGGGGTAGATTGTTCTAGTTCCACGTGCCATGTCTCTTCCGGATGTCTCAGTTATTTCCCTTTAAATCAACTCTCCAAGTTTTTGTTCATCGCTGCAGTAGCCAGGTATTGAACTGTTTGGGTCAAGTCACCGGATGCAACCAACATTTTTATCCACTGAGCCACGGTGGACGAAATAAAGGGTTCAGTTCGAAATTCCAATCACCTGAAGAAGGCCGGAGCGTTCAACGGCCTATCCAGCTATTTCCATTATTTCGAGAACCGGCTGTGTGGCCCTGGTATAAGTTTTAAATGTTATTTCCCATGCATAAATAGCCACTCTACTCTGGGGATGCTCAATCGGTGGCGAGACAACAGCGAGTGATCTCCTGTAATGTTGTATAACTGTCGCAGTTAGGTCGAATATGGATCAAGTTCTGCTTGAAACGCGAGTAATTTAGAAATCTTTTTGGTGTGGATTCATTTAGCGAAGCCCAGATAAATCTTTTGAGCTGGTGATACATAGCCAGAAATCCCTTGACACCGAATCAAATTCTGGGGGAACAGCAGCAGGCAGAATATTGGAAAATATGTGCGGACTGAAACCAAAAGGGGCTGAGAGTGAGAAAGTGAGAAGAAAATTTGAGGACTTCACGGAATGTCCAGAAAACATCCAGTCATTTTGAATATTTCAACTGATCATTCGACTGATCATTACAGGTCTGGCTCGGATGTCTTTGGCATAATATCGTATCATCAATGCCAGTCGTTATCCATCTACGTTATTGATAACTGCGTACTAATGATATTGGCTTTTTTCTCAGTCGGTAATACTACACAGCAATCAATGACATAAACACAGTTTGATACTTGGCATTTGTCATTAACCATAAAGTAACTCTAAGAATTCAGGTATCAATTTAACATTGTGTTTATATTATGACCAGGAAGCTCCTTCTAAGACGATAAAAAATTAATATTTATCGATTCTGACAAATGCCGTGACTTGAAGACCTAATGAATAAAAATCTACGAAATAGAGCTTTTTTTCGGGGGGGGGGGGGTTGAAAATTTCTCCCTATTTTAAAGAGCAGACCAGTCAATTTCAGTAATTCCAATTAGAATTAAGTAGTTCCAATTAGGTTATCTGGTACTTTTTTTAAAATAGATTATCCCCGTGCGATCATAGGTTAAACAATTATGCTAATGTATGTACATAAATGGGACACGTAAAGTTAACTCTCCAAGTTTTGTTTATCATTGCAGTAGCCAGGTATTGAAGTCTTTGGGTCAAGTTACTGGATCTCAAACCAAAGAGACTGACGACTAGAGAATTTCACGGAATATCCAGAAAACATACAGACATTTTGAATATTTCGACTGATCATTACAGGTCTGGCCCGGATGTCTTTAGCAAAATATCGTATCATCAATGCCAGTCGTTATCCCTCTACCCGTTTGACAGTACAGATGCCTCCCAGCGACCTCTGGCCTTCCCCCAAACTAAAATCACTGTTGAAAGACATTTTCAGATCGTAAACATGATTAAGTAGAGTAACTAGAGATCTGATGACGACCCTTAAAGAGAAGTAAAAGTGATTCTGGAGTTTCTTTAATGGACATCTCTTTCCTATAAAAGCCTTTTTTAAATCTCGAATACAAGTTTGACAGGATAAAAATGAGAAAGGATCGTTAAAAAGCGATGACATAGGTTAGATTTACATTCTCCGCAGATGGCAATGACAAAAATCATATTAAACAATATTTATATATAGTTTTTGTTTGATTTATTCCTAATTTCTTCAAGATATGGTAAATAATAAACACCATATTGTAGTTTGTTCGCGTATTTTTATAATCATGTAAATAGAAATAAATATAACGAAATAGTAAATAAATATAATAAAAATAATCTTGTAAGTAAACTATATAATAAAATAAATAATGTTTAACATTTTTGTTGTCAGTTCTCGAGGGAAAAAAAACATATATCCAGTTTCATAAGTTCGGGTTTTATTAAAATTCTAAAAATAGCTTTTTAAGACAATAAAAATTGCCGAGGGAGTATGAAGCAATCAAGAGAAAAGCCGTTCTTTCGAGACTTTTGCACGTTTGTTAAACTGTGCTGTAAAATCAATGAACAGACGTAGTTGTTTTGTGTCAAAACTAAGCTGCGCTGAACAACTTCAAGTAATTTTGGAAGTAGCACTTCCTATATGATCACTGACATTAAGCATCAAGGAACTTGTTCAGTACATAGATGGATGACCACTGAGCAACAGTAAATACGGTACACGTTGCACGCCAAGCAATTTTCAATGGCACGCAGCCGGAAACGACATCATGAAGTCCAAACCAATAACTACTACAACGCAAAGATATTTAGCTGTTTCAATTATAATATATAATAAAGTATATATACTATATATTACTATATAAAATATATTGGGGCACCTCGGTGTAATGGTTAGCAAGCTTATCTCGCTAGAACAATTACTGCTGAGTAGTGAGTTCGATCCTCACTGGGTGCCCCCTACTTTCGGCCTTGTGCCACATCTACTAAGCTACGCTTGGAAAATCACACTGTATAAAGTATATTGTAGAACAGGTATATTGACCCTGACTTGTATAAAAATACGCATGCTATTTGCACACTGAATCATTTTAAAACCCTAAGTCGGCACATCGCAAAAGATTGCCAACCACCGCTTTAAGCAACGAGGATTCTGTGTATTAGATTAAACAAATTAAAAAAAATAATTTAAGTAGAAGGTGCTTTGTTAGTGAGCTGTTCTGGTTGTTGATTATTGCGAGTTCAATCCACACTGAGTACCCTAGACTTGCGACATTGAATGGAACTTAGCATGTTAAATATTTAATTACTTAATGAGCTAGGTTCACTAATTAGTGAGTTGTGAGTTCGATTCTCGACATAACTGTATACCAAAGTTAATCACCGGGGGGGGGGGGTAAACAGACTAGGCATTACTAAAGAGGTTTCTGAGGAAATTGAATTTAATTGAAAGCTGTTTACATTTGAACTTAAATTGAATCTACATCTGTTCACGCAGAAGGTCCATACTAAATTCGCGGTAAGATATTTCTATATAGGGGCTTCGATAACTCGTTATATTGTTCAGTGTTGCAAGCATATCTGGGCTGGAGTTTCCCAATCCTCTATCCAGCCTTGACAGTGTCCAAAAGCGTCTACTTGTGGGTGATGAATTATTTTCCATCCTACAACCTCTCTCACACAGACACAACGTCGCAAGCCTATCGCTACGCTCCAAAGTTCAACCAGTTCAGACTTTTACAGCTAAGACCCTCATGTCGCATACATAGGATTGAATCATCGTAATTCCCTTCGGATTCTATTGGTAAGAAGGATGTTCCATTCGCACAACTTCTTTCCAAAAACCCTTGTTTTTTTTTTTGTGAACGGACTCCTGAAATGATGCTTCTCCGATCAGTACTATTTTAAGTCGAGGGTCAACGGTTATCTACCCTATACCGGGTAACACAGCAAAATTGTCCAAATCGTGTAACAGCAAAATTGTCCAATTGTTAAATTAAGCTCTGAACCGTTGTATTTTAGAAATGATTAAATATATCTTACTGGAATTCTCTGAGGTTTTTATAACACTATTGGACTCTACTTTGGGCAATAAGCCTGCATAATTACTCTCTAAGGTTAACAGAAGAATCGGGATGAAATCGATCATAAACAAAAATGACATGTTCATCATTAATTAATCATAGTTTAGGATCGGAAGCTCATGGAGAATTGAAATAAAGTTTATATATATTATTCCAGGATCATTTTCCGACTTATTAAAGATGATCTTCGCCATCTCTCGCCTTCCAACTTTCTGTCCTACAGGAACAAGGTGCCTCATAGGTTTCACGTACGATTTCATTTTCAATTCCTTTTTCACTGCTCTTTGGATTGTCATAGCTGAAACTCCTTTCTCACGTGCCAAACGTCTTATGGATTGGGTTGGATCTTTTCTAATTGATCTCTTTACATCTAAGTTGAAATGATGATCCCTCTTCCTGTTGTGACCTTCTGATCCAGGTTTCATCTCTACTATTCCCTCTTTTAAAACTTATTCACCGTTCTCTTGATGTTTCTTGAATGGACTTTGAAGATGGAAACCAGAGTATGATTGTGGTTACCATTAGTGAAGGTCTGAATGATCTTTTTCCTCTCACCATTGGGAAGACAGTGGGTCTGACACAAAACAATTTTAACGTGCTCTCTTTTTAGATGAATAGCTTAAAGGGTTTTTCAGTGATTCTTACGAGAAATGAAAACCTGGAAAAAAGAAACTCGGTTTAGGGACTTTTTTTTTTAGATATTAAACATTTTGTGGTGTGGATAATTATGATTTTACACAATTTGGACAATTTTGCTGTTACACCCGGTAAAAATTTATATAATGTAATAAATTTATTTCGCTGAATATAGGTATATTCATTTCATCAGACCGACTATATATATATATATATATATATATATATATATATTCATTGAAATAAAATTATTCCCGAATATGGATTGGTAAGGTTTTTAACCTAATTATTATTATAATTTGCTCAGTATCATACATTCATATGGACTAAAAGTTCTCTTTGGAATAATCCCTACCAATTACAATTTGGTATTATATATACATACACACACACACACACACACACACACACACACACACATATATACATATATATAGGTATGTATGTATATTATAATAAATACACAACCCCAATTGACCCAAATAAAAAAAATGAAATTAATTATGTACTACAAAAAGTTTAAAACAGCTAACCTTATCCTCAAAAATAACAACAAGCCAACAAAGTCAAAAGTCAAAATTAAAACGAACGAACATTATCTATGAGTTCAAATACCGCTTAAGGAACTGTGATCAAACCAAATTCATAAATAATTACATCGGTCAAACTGCTACATGACTATCCAGACGCCTTACGTTACATATATCTGACCACAGCTGTGTTAGAACCCATTTAAACACACACACAAACTTACCAGACTCCATCTAAAACATACTAGTGGAAAATACAAACATAATAACCTCATCCACTTGTCAAAAAAAGATTAAAAATAATGCAAACCTTAATAATAAAAAGAAAAAGCCAACATTTAATAATATTAACTACAGCCACGGCTACAATGTGCTGACTGTGTTCGGAAAACAAAGCATCTCTATAACACTAAAAATATACGCACGACGCACACACCCAATTAAAATGAAAAAAAAAAATCCTTCTTGATAATGGCTAAAAGTATAGCCGAAAGACGCTCGGAATTATAGCACATTTGAACAGTTTCTACACACTCTTTGTCCAAAAACGAAAGCTTTTGTGCGAACACAAGAAAAATTAAATAAAAAGCTTAATACCTAGTCTGTCGTTTTTAATGAAACATGCATATATATATATATATATATATATATATATATATATATAATTATAAGACATTTTTTAAATCGTTTAGAGAGAAGTTTCAAAGTTAGTTTTTTCTACGTTAATGTAAAAAATAAATGTAGAGAGTGCTCTGTCGTAATGGGAGCGAAAATATCCAAACGAGAGGAAGAACAGATGAGTTGGGAAGACACAGTGAGTCTGACACAAGACGATTTTAACCTGTTCTCTTTCTAGCTGAATAACTCAAAGGGTTTTTCAATGATTCTTACGACAAATGGTGTCAAGATGGCGAAACGTCTTTTCTGAAAACCTGGAAAAAAGAAGCTCAATTAGTTTAGTGTTTTTTTAGATATTAAATATTTTGTGGGGTGGACAATTATCCCAGGCTGATACACGATTTGGACAATTTTACTGTTACACGTGGTATATCCTCTTAATCTGCATTTCTTAACTCCTCTTGTTCTTTTATAAAACAACTTAATTCGGTAGCCCTTTATCTTGAATGGCTCTTAGGCCTTTTATTAGAGAAACAATATTAAAAAAAAGAAAGGATTTGTCTTTAAAAAAAGGACAATTTCGGAATAAATTTTACTGATCTGTGAAATTATTAGGACTCATTCGAATTGATCGCTTTATTGGTCAAGGTCATGCCCGGTTCATTTGATCTAACTGAACAATACGACAATAAAGTTGACCTTTTGACCCGCACCCCCGCACACCCTGCCGATTACACTAAACAAAACCCTCATAATGAATGTGACGTTGAAGCCAACACCACCATCAATGTGCCTATTAGTACTTAACCCCCTTACCTACGTGTTCTCGTCTTACTACTGTGAAGCGTTAGGTTCTCTGCATGAACCTTAAACCAATAGCGTTCGTTCCAAAAGTATAACCCTATTCACAACCGCCAAATATCGGAAATATCCGAAGAGGAGGAAGAGGAGGATGAGGAGGAGGAAAAGTAAATCTACACCTCACTTCCTTTGGACGCTCACAATGAGAGTGTACGGACCCGGGGGTGTTGACGATGTCTTATGGGTCACTGCCATAATATGTTTTACTTTCTCTCCTTTCTCTGCTCACTTGCAAATCTGTTACAACCTGACAGCGCCATATATGAACAATTGGCAAGACCCTTAGCACGGGCAGAGAATTAAGAGGTATTCATTCAAGAATCATTGACGTGAATTGACCCTGGGAGAAGGAAAGGCAACAAAGGGTTTACGAATGAGCCGATAAGGGTTTTGAATAGTATCAAGGACGGGCAGGGGCTGATGAGTGAACGGGTGGCAAGAGTCATAAAAATACGACCAAAACATTAATGATTTCTATCACGGAATGAAATTACGAAAAGTGCGAGGTGGCATGACGGTTTTCAGCAAACAGCTTTCGAATTCAGAGTCTGAGTAACCAAGTGAGGAGCGTGCTCACTTGACTAGCAATGATCCCAGCAGGCGAAGTAACACACCACAGGAGACTCCTTGAATCTATATTTGCTTGCCCTGTTGTCTGGAACTAACATACGCAGACTGCGTAGTCTGCAGAAACGTAATGAACACCATCAACAAAAAATGTAACTACCTAACGAGTCAATACTTGTGAACTCAAGTATGGGCCAAAGATGTTTACCGACATAAATATCAACAATGTTAGCTGATAAACTCAAGCATAAATGCGACCAAGGTTTACCGATAGACTCAAGTATAGACCCGACCATAGACCGATATACTCAAGTATAAACCCGAACAATGTTTACCGATAGACGCAAGCATAAATCCGACTAATTATTAATTGATAGAATCAAGCATAAAAATGACTAATGTTTACCACCAGACCCAAGCATAAATGCGACAAATGTTTACCGATAGATACAAGCATAAACCTAACCAATATTTACTGATAGACTCAAGCAAAAAACAGACCAATATTTACTGATTGACTCCAGTATAAACCCGATCAATGTTTACTGATAGACTCAAGCATCAACCCGACCAATGTTTACTGATAGACTCAAACATCAACCCGACCACTGTTTACCGATAACCCCAAGCATATACCCAATCGATGTTAACCGATATACCCAAGCATAGATGCAACAAATGTTTAATGATAGACTCAAGCCTATAAATACGACCATTCACATTACTTAAATCAACAAGCTTTGAGATATCAGAGAATCCACTAATCCATATATATTTGTTCAGTTAAACAACTTTTGATTTATAAGCAGGTTATTCAGTGTGCGGTGAATTTACTTTTCCCTGTAGATGACTAGCGTCTTCCTGATCATGGAGTCTTCTCTAATAAAACAGCACATGTACAAGATAATAATAATATTTAATTCTCGCATAGGCGAACTCACATTATAACTATGGCTAACATTCCAAACCATACGTCACGCTGTTTTTTCCCTATTATGTCTAAAGAAATAAGTACTTCCCTTAAATACTTCGACGCCAAAGTTCTATTCGCAGACGTGTGTGGACCAGGGATAAGATAATGGTGACAACAAATATCAGTCACGGCTGTTTGCCGAGGACAAAATGGAGGCGAAGCGCAAATTTGAAAAAAGGGGACGTTACATAACATCTCTTGGCGCTTATCGTTTTTAATGCTTGGAACTGACAACAGAATATCACGTGTATTTGGAGGATGCACAAAAAACAATATAGAATATTGGGTTGTTCGGAAAATAATGTCCGATTTTAGAATCGACTTTTATTTCATATTTTTGTATTTAATCAGTTAAAATAGGAACCATGAACGTTTATACACTTCTGCCACCGAGTTACAAGTTTATTTCTGCCTTTACGATAAAATTGTAGACACCAATAAGTCTTTGAATGCAATTGTAGTCAGTGGTCGAGAAATCAGGGAATATGGTGGTTGTCGCAAAGTTTCATATCCCAAGTCCTTGAGATTCTATTCTGCTGTGTCATCCTGGCAACGTGTAACTGAGCATGGTCATGAAGCAACACGTGGCTGATCACTGCTATAAAGCAGAATTGGAACTCGTTGATTGACTAGTATCAGTCACATTTTGCTTATTTGAATGTAGCTGGTAGTAAACTACGATAATGTGGGTCTAGTTAGGTTCCAGAAAGCTGTAATGGATAACGTCAATGGAGAACCACTAGACAGTCTCCATAATCTTAGAAATAAAGGGTTCGATTCGAAATTCCACTATATATCATCTGAAGAAGGCTGAAGCGCACAACGGCTGAAATGTCGTGAATATGACAATAAAGATGAGGACAATAGTCCGAAGAATGTAAATAGTGTAAATAGTTACAATCTCAGAAATATAGACCAAGAATATACAGTTGGTGTAACCGTTTTGGCACAGGAAATGGAATCAGTGGGCAAAGTTCAAATTCCGGCCGAGGTTGTTACGTATATTTTTTAAAAGACATAAACCAATCTCTTCCTTGCTATGAGTAAAAATAAAATGTAGGGCAGATTGGTCTATTTATGGTAAGCAACTGTAGGACAGATTAGTTTATTGAACGTCAAGCTATCTCGGGGGATAATCCTGAACTGAAAACACTTACCGAAGTGTCGTGTGTCACCCGACAGACCGGGTGGAAGGGTTGATGGCTACAGTGAACTGAGAAAACGCAAGACAACAGCAATGTAGACAATTATGGCGCTACGAGTCTTACTGCGAAGACCGAAATTCATGGTGACACATGATTCTGATTTCCACAAGAAAACACAAAATGTAATTATCGTCTTTGCTTCTTGAAAGTCGTTTTCCTATCCGACACTAATTCGATTATCTTTTTTGTTTATTCTCTTGATTTTGCTGTAACTCTTTTCCTCCTCTTTCAGAAAAACCACCGCGGGTCACTTCTGCTGAAACCCTTTCATCTGATTGGTGTTGACATATGTGACGTCATGCACGTTTGCAACCAATCAAAGAAAGGCAATGAGTCATAAACACACAAACAAGTGCAGCCAGTCGACTACAGAGAAGACAACACGAAGCGCATCTTTCTTGTACGAATTGATGAATGGGCGAATAGAGAGCAGATTAGTAAGAAGCGGGAAGCGGGGGGGGGGAATCGGCGAAGGGAAGAAGAGAGAGAAAGATCACTATTCACGTCAAAAGTCGCTGCATGCAGACAATTCACTTTTTTTCTTTTCTTTTTTTGTTAGCCAGGAATGCATATTGTTGTCAGTTCTCGTTCTGCCGCTGTCATTGTTGCCAGATTATTTATAACATATATTACTTTTTGTCAAAACTTAGCCCTAGTCTGGCATAAGGATCCAAGTGAGAAGCAACCAGCCAGTTTACTATACTACACTGTACTCTACATGTGAAGGTAAATTTGCCTACTAGTAGTAAATTGGGGTATTTTTGAAGCCTAACCCTATTAAATTTTGATACTTGAGAAAATTGGATATCTGTCTATATCTCTGAGATGAGGTATTATGATTATTTACATTATTTACATTATTCGGACTGTTATCCTCATCTTCATTGCCATATTCACAAAGAGACATGGCCCAGTGGATAAAGACGTTGGTTAGATCCAGTGACTAGCTTCCAGTGATATAATGGCTGTCTATATCTCTGAGATGAGGTATTATGATTATTTGCATTATTTACATTATTCGGACTATTATCCTCATTTTCATTGCCATATTCACAAGGACACATGGGCCAGTGGATAAAGACGTTGGTTAGATCCAGTGACTAGCTTCTAGTGATATAATGGATTTCTATATCTCTAACATGAGGTATTATGATTATTTACATTTTTCGGACTATTATCCTCATCTTCATTGCCATATTCATAAGATGGGTAACCGTTTGGGAATATCTGGTACTGTAAAGTTGGATGTGCAGATGGTGTAATGGATAATAGCTCGGAATTGTTAATCGGAGAGCCGAGTTCCAATTTCAGTTGGATTTGTTATATTCACTAACGCGTAAATAGCCTTGGGAAAGATATGAATCCACCTCTTCTCCTCCCCCAGCTATGGATTACTTAGTAGGACTTGTATCACTAAACTATTTTTATCTAAAAATAAATGCGTACAAACTGATAGATATGTCGCTAAAAAAAAACAACCAACAGGTAAATTGCCTCTGATCACTTGGAATGTATACGAGAGAGGGTGCCAGAAAGATCTCAGCCCTACCCACTTACCAAAAAACTGGCGAAATTATCGCACACTGGTATGCAGCTGGTCGATCAGAAAAAGCATTCAATTAGAATGGAGCCAAAAAAATCATCATGTTTAGATGTAACAGAGTCTATCTCCTTCAATTACTTTGAAGTACTTTCATTAAAAAACATTTTGAATTAATGCAGTTACTGTTATAATAGAAGTAGTCTGTATTTATTCAATCGAAGTTAGCCACGGACATAAAGGAGTAAAATAGACAACATGAAGACCCACTTCAGACCACAATTATTTTTGAGTTTTTGAAATTCAGTTTGTCAGTGTGCTACCAGGGATATAAAAGGGGATACATTTATAAAGTTATTGTTAAATTTGATGAAAATTGGTTGAAAGCTTAACGAAAAATAAAAAAGAAACCAGTAAAAATCGCCATTTTTCGCTATTTAAGCAGGTTTTCATTATATGGGTGGACTCAGTTATTAAGTTAAATGACTGTTAAACAATCAACTTATTGTTGGCTACAATTGAGTGAAGTTTGTATTTGCTTGAAAATTGAGGGAGGTTTTAGCCTAAAATTTGTGTTGAAATCGATTTGTGTTGAAAATCGATTTTTCTTTTTTTTTTGCGGTTTTTCGTTAAACGCATAGGCGTAGAAATAGAAATGAGGTATCGTTGAGCTTTTCATCATGTAAGTAACCTACATACCGAGATTGAATGAAATCGGAAGAAAAAAGTTGAATTCATCGGTTTTTGATCGGCTTTAACCATTATTGATTTTTTAAAAAAATATCGATTTTTTACGCTAATGATTTATCTCTTACATTGTACAAAGTATGTGCCAAGTTTGGTCCAAATCGGTTGGATGGATCTCGAGTGAAAAGGTCTTACACAGACAGACAAACAGACACACAGAGATCCTCTGTTTTATATATCGAGATTAAAATTTGCTTTGGAATCAATCCATGGTCTTGTTGAGGACTTTTTAGCACCTGCTCGTCTTCTTTTTTACTGAATTTTACCAAGTGTCAGTATAGCATTTATATTTACCCAGCATTTTGAAATTTATAAGCATGCATTTATTTGTCAGACAAATACCGTAATTTCTCGAAAATAATACGCATTGTTTTTTTACTGTAAATTACAGGGGTGCGTATTATAAATAGGTTTAAACAAAAATATTTGTTTCGTTATTGATTTATAATAATAAATGCGTACTTGTTCTAAAATAAGAAAATATATTATCCCAATTTTCATTTTAAATACAACAACAATAATAATAATTGTAACATTTTTCTCAATAAATTTGTTTATCAGAACCGTGTTTTTTATTTGTGCGAAAAAATCAAAAAAATCTATAAAAAGGCCAATTTTAAAGAAAGGAGGATATCAAATTAACAATTTATTGAAATTTTAATCATTATCATCATCATCATCATCATCACTACTTTCTATTATAGAATCAATATCTAAATTGTCATTAAACAAATTATCATTCACAATATTATCTTTGTCCTGTTCAAAATTATCTTCGGCCTCTTCATTCTCTTGCCAAAGGATGTCATCTTCAGAGCCATTTTTATTCTTTTTTTTTTTTTAACAACAGAAACAGTAAGTATTTATTTAAATTTTAATATTATTACAATGTTACTGTGACACAATAAATAGTGAGTAAACGTTAAAAAATATATACTTAAAAGAAGAAATAAATCAAATGTGACAAAGTAATTAATAATAACAAAACAAAAGTCATTGAAACAAAGCAAGTTCAGTCGACCAATGATGACAATTCCAGAACAACGTAACTATATTTTTATTCTTTCTCCATAAACCTATGTTAGCCTCATTCAACTCATATTCTCGAGCTGCAGCTCTGTTTCCTGTTCTTTTTGCTAAATCTATTTCTTTTTGTTTCAAATTTGCACTATACCTCGCACGTTTTGACGACATTTTGACGGTAAAATAAAAGGTTATATTTACCGGGAAAACCGCTGGTAATTTTTAACATGATTTTAACCGCTTGGTTTCGATTTCATTCTTAGTGTTAAGGTCGACAAAAAGTCTTCGTAATTATTATTTTTTTTTTTTTTGGCAAAATTTATAGATGCGTATTATACACAGAGATAGAGATATTTCTTAATTTTTGTATCATTTGTTGGGGTGCTTATTACTTATGAGTGCGTATTATTTTCGAGAAATTACGGTAAATAGCGACACGCGATTCTCTTCGTTTAGTTAGGGCGGCGATTTTAGATAATAAAAAACCGAAAGAAATTTTCAATGCTTTTTGCAGCTTCGCTGTTCTGAGATCAAGAATGAGAAAAAAAAATAACTTTTGTCAAGACGTCTGTTATCTTAGACATGAACAAGTTTTATGCAATTTGCTATGCAGAAGTTTACAGATCCAGGTAACATCGATTCATACAAGTATTCAGAAAGTTTGAAAATTGGTTTTACGGCTAAAACTATAGAAAAGAAATTGATTCGTATTCTACGACCTTATCAACCTTTTGCAGGTTATTTAAAGCCAGAAAATAAAAAAGAAGTTGACCAACCGGGCAACATAATTCTCTATAAAAAGAATTAAGTTTCCCGATTGGTCGAGTTTATAACACGCCGAAAACATCAGCTGCAGACCCCCGCCAAGAAAAAACACCCGTTTTCCGGTTGTATACTTGCAGAATGACCTATGCTTGCCTTTTTAAGTGTAAGCTTGGTATATGTCTACCTTTTTGACTCTCGTGTAAACCGGATCTGTGGCTTTCTTTTGTCTCTACTGTAAGCAGAACCTATGTCTTTTGACTCTAGTGTTTTGTTTTGTTTTACAGTATATCAAAACCTCAAGTTTTTTTTAGGATAGGCTCGTATGAATAGAATATGTATTCATTGTACGAAATCATTTTGTAGATCAGACTTAAATTGAAGTATTTTTGTAAAGAGGGTTTTTGTCGAGAGTCAAATCTATTCCTGGTAATATTTTTTTTCCAAAATGTATTACAGGTAATTTTTTTCAAAAATGTATTGATCGCATTTTTACTATAAAATCCTATTTTTACATTTTCACAGTGTTTTGACCCCAGTTTAGGGATCAACTATTTGCCCATGGCTAGAACCCTAACAGGTGCCACTATCCCAGGTTAGGGTGCACCTGGAGCAACAGCAATTACGTGGTACTTCCACGCTCCTCAGAACCTTCTGATCAGAGGCCTTGCTGCCTGATGTAGTTTATGATCATATCCAGTATAATTGACTCTAATATAAACCAGACGTATGCATAGCTTTGGAATCACGTGAAAAATCGCCGTCAAATCTACTTAACTATTAATTAATTCTGATTCTTATTATCACTCCTAAATAAACTAACGTTGATATGCGGTTAAATAGACTAACTAATTACAGAAAAAATAGTTATCCTCAATCTGTAATTAGATTCTTTCTACATGCAGCTACTGTCTGAACAGGGGAGATTGTCATTGGATAGTGATTTTCTCAATTCTCCTGTTCTTCTCTATCAACCACTATAATATACAACTGATGAGATTTTGTCAGTTATTTTACTTATGGTGAGTAATGCGAAGAATTCCTTGCGATGGAGACATATATATCCTAAGTCGCTGGGCACCTCGAGGCGGTGTAATGTTTATTAGGCTTGCCTCGCTAGATCAATTACAACTGAATAGTGAGTTAGATCCTCACTGGGTGTCCCATATTTTGGTCTTGTGCCATATCTAAGCCTCGCTTGGAAAATCACTATATCCTAAAAAGCTAACGGCTGATAGACTAATGCTCATCAAACCGCTATCACAACGCCCAATTGGTTTGAATTCAGAGTTTTCTTTATCTCTTTAAGTAGGACCAGATGGATAGTCGAATGGTCACTACTTAGTAATCGTGGTCAGTGCGGTTGATTTGTTTAAATCCTGAGTTTCCCTTTTCTTAGACTGACTGTCATCGGTAGAGGGTAGAGAGCGCAGATGTCACTGCATAGGTAGAGGGAGAAGAGAGAGATACAAGCTTTTCCCAAGAGGAATAGTATGAAGTGAACGCAACAGACTCGACCGGAACTATGAACTCGACACTTTTCACGCTGATAACCTTTACCAGATGATCCTTATCAAAAGATTATCGGCTGGAAAATATGCTTCTATTACTGAAACCTAATTAACAAGTGTTCAACTGAATAGTCTGAAAATAAAAAAATAAAAAATTATATATATATATATAGATATATATAGATATATGTAAAAGTGAACATAGAAATCAACACTTAGAGGCGACAGTCTGTTTCATGCTAGATGCAATCGTCAGGCTTCTATGTTCACTTTTATATTTACACGCGCTCTATCTCTGATATTGAGCACTTTATCCCATAAATATAGCACATATTAAGACTATATTTCTTTATATATATATATATATATATATATATATATATATATATATATATACACACATTATATTTTTTCATATAGACAAAAACGATTTACTCACTACAAAGATGCAACCTTGTTTCGACTGGTTAGAGATTTTATATATTATATATATATATATATATATATATATATATATGTATATATTATGAAATGGAAAAGTCCAACAATTATTTAAGACATTATAAAAATGTCTTTGATACGTGTCCCTCATACTTTATTACATCTCAATATTCGTATAAAATACAAATTTTATTGTAAGCTAATTATGTCCAATAATGGATCAGATGCAATATAGATGAACCATTTAGGCAGAAAAATTGAAACTAAATAAAATGTTTCTTGTTTAAGAGAAATGTTATAAAATATTATTCGAACTGAAATAAATCAACAATGTTCTGCGGTAATTTTAAACATGAACTTGAGATCTTGTTAAAAAATTGAATAATATTAACACAATCAACATTATGGTTAAAAGATAGTGAAAATTATTTCGTCTTTTTTCGACACTTAGCACGAGCAAAAGTAATTTATGGATTTGAACGAAAAAAAAAGGCGCCAGAATGACGTCAAAAACCGCGAAAATTGTTTATCCTTTTGTCGCCAGTTTTGTGCTTAGCTTGTAACGTGTATATTTAATGCAAGTAGAAAAAAATTAAATTATCATTAGATAGCGTTGATCACAATGTACAGCGCAATCAGGCCTGCTCGGGGGGGGGGTAGTACGCACTGGGTCCATATATCTAGCATGAAACAGTCTGTCGCCTCTAAGTGTTGACTTCTATATACATTATATATATATATATATATATATATATATATAGTAAAGGTAACAAATCTGTGGTTATATAATCCTAGTGATATAAAATATTAAAACTGATACCCAAAAGGAGCTCAATCTATTTATTATTACAGAGCAAAAATTATATATATATTATAGTATTTTTTGGTTATTGTAATTTATTCTGTATGCACCAATCCTATACTTGGGTATCTCTCTCTTTCTCTCTCTCTCTCTCTCTCTCTCTCTCTCTCTCTCATATATATATAATTTGATTAAATAAATTACACACATTATATCTGCTTATTTTTAACATAATCCATTCATACTCACGGATAACCTTCCGTGCATTACAATTAAATGATATGAGAAACGTGCTATAACTATGAAAATCGTTTTTATTTTCCAATACTTTCGATCTTCTTCTGTGATCATCTTCAGGGGTGCGTGCAAGTATTACAAAACTGTATTGTTCAAGGGTGCAATAGTTATACAAAGATAAGATGATCTTGGGAGAAGATCGAAAGTACTTGGGAAATAGAAAATAAAAACGGTTTTCCTAGTTATAGCACATTTCTCACATCACTTAATTGCAATACACGGATGGTTATTCATGAGTATAAAAGGATTTTGTTAAAAATTAGCAGACATAATGAATTATTTAATCAGACATGCCTAAAAGAGAATGTACTGCCTAAACACACACACACACACACACATACAACACCTGAAGTGAAAATGTGAAATTGAGTAAATCGATTTAAATAGACGCAGTGTATTCCCGAAATAAAATTAAGCCAGTCACTGAAAAATGAAGCTGAATCTTGTTTGTATTGCAATATTTCTCTTTTCTGATATGTTAGTAAAGGCAGCTGGTAAACTTAAAATTTAAAAAGTTGCGATACTACCCAGAATCCTATACAGAAATTGCGTTTGAATACAAAACATCCACATTCTCTCCGTCACACTGCCTGACATGGCTGATTCGAAACACGAGAATCAATTCTCAAAAAAGATTGCAGCCAACCTCATTCTATAACTGTAAAGAGAGTTTTAGAAAAAGACGAAAAATAAAATAAAATAAAAACATGATCACCCGCGCGCTCATAAAAGTAGTTATTGAGAATTGTTTGGGAATTTGTGAAGAACGTGATATCGTCAATGGAGTTTTGTTTCTTCCTTGTCAGGTTTAAAACTTCTCACAGCCCATTTAAATATTTGTCTCGTTTTCCAGCCTCCTCTCATTTTTCAAGCTTTCTCGTGTTTAAGACACTTTTTTTTATTTTCACGGCTCATTTAAATATCCGTTTCTTTATACTCGCATCTCGTGTGTAAGGCAGGACTGTTTCATGGTCCATTGCATCGACTCGAACGCGACTGACTGAACGTAAAATTTAAGCCAAGAAAAATAAATAAAAACACGCAAAATGAATTAAACAAAATAAAACGGCACAGGTTCGAATTACGGTATAGTTGGCCTTGTTGGCTGATAGGCTGCGACAGTATGAGCTTGATCGCGCACTCAGAATAATGGTGATACATGTCTGTGAGGGGCCAAACCGATTTGCTTATTACCGCCTTCCAGTGCGAGGAAGCAGAACAAAAATAAAGAAATAACCTTTTGTTCGACATTTCCGGTTTATTTTTTCTCGTGATTTTACTCGTTTCATCTCGGAAGGTTTGCAACGTACATGCGTCTTTTAAAACGAAAGCTTTCTTTGCGGCGGCATACTTTGTGGTTAGTGATTCAAACGAAAAAAACTGAAAACCAACAAACAAACAAACAAAAAAAAAAAGATTTGTGCTTTTTTATTATTAGGTTGGTGCAAAAATAATGGCGTTTTCTCACATGAAGCTGAACGTCAAAAAACGACATTATTTTTGCACCAACCTAATACTTGATACAGACAAACTAAAGTGTGGCTTTTGAATGCAGAGATATATGCTATGTATGAGAGTACTTAAACAGATTGGCCTTGTGCCACAATTTCTGTATGTTAACGCAAAAAATCTCGAGCAGTTGAACAGGTTAAGACTGACGGCTTTTAATAGGTATTACTATATTTAAACTCAAATTCCGTTTGCAAAGAAATAAAATTGACGCTTTGAAATGAAAGTAAAAAAAAAAATAGCGAAATCCAAATGAATAACAAGATTTATTCTTTAATACTTGTTCTAAGCCTGAATGCACCTACAGGAATTATCGTCAAACGATATCTACATGTGCGTCTTGAACATTTTGTAAGCAACAAGAAAAAGGGCACCTTTGGGTTCATTAACACGTAATCAGCCCAACATCAAAAGGGAAGCATGAGCCCTTTTTTATCACTCAATTTAAACATTTTACTTTTTCTTAATTTTCTTTTCCATCCACTTCCACTAAATATTAACCTTCTTAAAATAAACCCTCCCAAAATATCAATAAACATTTACTATCCTTAGCTTAGCGTGATCCAATTGATTGGTTGATTTTTTACGGCTTTCAGGGCGGACCAGAGGGCCCGGGTGCACCATTTGGGAACCACTGGTTTATAGTAATAAAAAACACAGACACAAGAAAGAGAGTGAGGAAATAGAAAGGGTTAGAGAGAGGAGATAAATATGTCAGACAAAACTCTGACCGAGGTTTAAATTTTATTTCGGTTTGAATTAAAGTTCACTTTTCTTCAAGGTGTCGTGGACTGTACGATCGACTGTCACTAGCGATGATGTTCTAAAGCTTCAGGAAATTTGGCTCTCAAGAACACCTAAGTTGTGTCACAAAAGCGCGCATACAAAAACTATACGTACGCACAGACACAATGAGGATAAAATGCTGGGTATCTTTCCTGAGGTGTTTATAAATTGTATACTGTTCAATTATTAATCTCTTGAGTCTTACGTTCCTGAACAATTTTAACCCTTCTGCCTGATCTCAAAATTCGCAAACAATTGGTATGTAATGTCACACGGTAGATATAAAAAATAGTTACAAGTGTTTACCCCCTTAAGGAACTGTGTTCCTGATCAAACCGAATTCATAAATCATTACATGAGTCACACTACTACATGCCTATCCAGACGCTTTACGTTACACCTATCCAAACAAAAGTCTATTAGAACCCATTTAAACTCCCACACAAACTTAACAGGACAGTTTGCAGCTTCTACACACTCTGTGTCCAGACAAGAAAATACTTGTTTGAACCCAAGAAAACTTAAATGCAAAGCTTAATCGCAGTCCCTTGTAGGTCGTCTTTAATGAAACATGTATATATGTTTATATATATTTCATAGTTATATATATATATATATATATATATATATATATATATATATATATATATATATATATATATAACTATGAACCTAAAGAGCCAGGCAAATCTACCTAGGTTAGATTTGCTCTATTTAGTGTACTGGGCACTTTATTTAGTTACTTTTGCTTTACACGTGTTGGAGGATTTTTTCTTTGGACTCTGAGCTTGGATTCTAGACGATTGTTTTCGCCTCAATTACATGTTCTTAGTTCTTTCTTTTTTTATCCCTTATTTTTCCTTGGGTATTGGTTTGTTCATATTCAAGCCAAAACACCTAAGGTTTTTCCAGACGAGTATAACTATATATATATATATATATATATATATATATATATATATATATAAGTGGCTTCATTTGGGGGCATTCCGTGTGTAAGAAATGTCCAAACCTATCAAATATTTAAGTTTTTTTGTCGCACTACGAATGTTTTAATTTCCGCTATAGACTTGAAAATGAAAAAAAGTCTACATATTCAGACAAAATAAAAACACATCCTAGATATTCACTAATAGATTAGCCGAAAGCGTCCGTATCCATAGATCATTTGGACAGTTCTTTACACACCCCACGTCTAAAAATGAAATCATTTTTAGGAATGTAAGAAAATATAATAAAAATTAATCGCAGTTCCTAATTCTCTCTCTCTCTCTCTCTCTCTCTCTCTCTCTCTCTCTCTCTATATATATATATATATATATATATATATATATATATATATATATATAATTTTCAGATAGAGTGTATCTGTAAAGGAACCAAATAAGTGAAAAAGACAATATAATATATATATAGTAAGATTATGAAGAGTTTGGTAATCCGTGTGGATAATTCCAAAGAGGATGTAATCCAGAGAGCTCAATGCAATACTGATTGCCACTTCTTGACTGACGAAAATCATCCCCAATCCCGGCTGAGAACACAACCACTTAATACTATATATATATATATATATATATATATATATATATATATATATATATATATATCGGCCTGACGATTGCGTCTAGCATGAAACAGCCTGTTGCCTCTGAGTTTTGACTTCACTCTTACGTATATATATATATATATATATATATATATACGCATGCTTTTCTCTGGCACTTCCTGTTTGTAGAATTCCCATCCGGCTCCATGATTTCCAGCCAACTTTAGTCTGTAAATAATTATATGAAATGTCATTCGTTATCCACCGTCCACCTGATTCTGTTTCTGCTCATCAATAATGTTTCTGTTCCTAATTCTTCCACACCCTGTAACACCTTGTGTTTTAGTGACCTTACTGCTTGCGGTGATTCCGATTACACACACACACACACACACATATATATATATATATATATATATATATATATATATCTCAGTGATACACGCTTAGGCTGACTGACGAGGCAGATTTTGTCCCGCAGTAGGTTGCCATTTATTTCTACGGTAAACCAGTTGCCATCCAAATCTATAGAACTCGGTCTGTCCTGCTATTTACTCATAGCTGGTGGGAGAAGAGGATTCGTACATTTTCCTCAGGGTAAGCAAGCAAGTGAATGTAATGGATTCGACTGGAATTCGAACACGGATCTCTGATTCCTCAATCCGAGCCGCTATCCATTATTCCACCGTGCCTCCTATATATACGTAGAAATATATCACGTAAAAGTATATCTATATTATTTGACTCACAATTACGTTACACAGAAGGTTCATACTTCGGCATGTATATCAACACTGTAGTAACTATAAACTCGAGCATATCTATCTATCTAATTCTGTCCCTATCCATCTATATAACTATCTCATTCTCTATCTATCTAATTTTGTCCCTATCCATCTATATAACTATCTCATTATCTATCTATCTATCTATCTATCTATCTATCTATATAGATAGATAGATAGATACATACATACATACATACATACATACATACATACATAGATAGATATGCTCGGGTTTATAGTCACTACAGTGTTAAGACATCCCTTTCAATATATATTGAAAGGGATGTCTTAAAAGGAAAATGAGAACGAAGACAAAAGCTAACCAAGAATCCTAAGGACAACTGCACATTTTTCTTCGTAAAAAAAATGTCCACCCATTTAATTGTAGGCTTTTCCTTCATTAAAAGAAACTCCGGAAGCAGACAGCCTGACCATAGATGATTAAACAAAGATAAGTAAGATGTTTTTTTAGATCATTTTTCAGGCCTTTGAAACCATTTTGTTTGCTTTTCTATATCTCTTTTATGAAGCTATCTTCATGTTGCTTGAGGAAAATGTTCCAGATTTCATGATTTCATTCAGTAAATAGAAGAATACGAATTGAACTGACCTCAAAAGAAAGAGTCTGATTTCTTTGAATTGTCACGTTGTTTTCCAAAACCACCCGATAAATTAATCTTATTTGTCTTTTATTAGATATTTAAGATTCATAGCATTTCATATTTTCTCTCTCTACTTCAAACTATTCTCCTCGTCATTTACCCGCTGCTCTTTGTTCAAAACAAAGCTAACTGAATGCTTTCTATACACAAAACTCATGCGTGACAGTTTTGCATATATATATATATATATATATATATATATATATATATATATATATATATATATATATATACAGGGTGTTCATAAAGTCTTTTTTACAATTTAAAATAAGTGAACAAATATTACTTTTGTAAAAGAGATAAAATAAAAATTAAAGTAAAACAAATAAATAAAGACATTTTGGAGAAAGAGCGTGAAAAATAATCTCCTGACCAATCAGCACAAAGCAAGCAATATTTTTCAGCCAATAAAAATAAAGAAACAAAACTCCCAAAATACAAATTTCCAGACCCTCCCCACCCCCCAAAAATCTATAAATGATAAATCCGAAGTCATCAGCCTTCTCCATGCGAAAAATATACAAATGTACGAGGGTGGGGGGTGATGATGAAAGGGACCCAGCTCAAAACCATCAGTATTCCGGTATTTGGTCGCTGTAGTGTTGATTTGGGGTTAGTGGGTCGGGCTGAGATTTGGTTTTTTGCTTTATGACGAATTTAAGCCTTTGAGCTGGCATCTGAAGAACATTTCCAGAAACGAAACGTAATCAGAATTACTTTTGTGTAAAAGCTGTCTCCTATAGCTCTTGGTTTATTGTTTTCGTGACTGACAGCTTAATAAGTGCGGAAACGGTCTTTTTTTAATCGGCCAGTGACGTAATTCGAGCGAATAGTGAAGGTTAACGAGCTGTGTAATTCGAAAGAGTAGAGAAGATTAGACAACCAGAAAATAAGTTCGCACCGGTGGCTATGAATAAAATGTGTGTATATGCGAGCGTGTGTGTGTGTGAACAAGAGAGAAAGAGAGAGAATGAGAAAAGAGTGAGAAGAATAGAAAACTAAAAAAAGAGAAAGCAAAGAGAGTTAGAGAGAAAGAGAAGAAACAGTTTAAGAATAGTAAGGAGAGAAACAAAGAAGTATAAGAGAGAGAGAGAGAGAGAGAGAGAGAGAGAGAGAGAGAGAGAGAGAGAGAGAGAGAGAGAGAGAGAGAGAGAGAAAGGGTGCAGTATGTGGAGATATTTAGCGAGGCGGTAGATACAAAGGAAAGAGAAGGGTGGAAGAAAATAAAGGAAAGAAAAAGTAAAAGAAAAAGCGAACGATACATATGGAGAACGTGATGGAAAGTTGGAACAGGTGAAAAGAAAAAGAAAAGAAAAAAGAACAGATTAACGCTACACAGATCTGTAGGAAAAGAAAGAAAGCAAACAACGCTCTCCTACTGTAGTAAAAACGAAAGAAAATTCCAAATGGGAGCCAAAAATGTTAAACATAAAAGGAAGAATTATATACAAATAATAAAAAAAAAATATATAAAAACGCGTAGAATCTTCAAAATGCTTAAAATACTAGGAATGGGCCGTTGAAACGGGAAGACATGATTAATTGAATACCTTTTGGCTTAGCTTTTCTTATCAAGCCACACGTTTCATTAATTCCAATTGAGTTTGAAGGAAACATCCTTAAACGCTGCCATAGAAATAAGACAGATTTATGTTCTACCTTGCAAAATGGCTGACATACGTACTTAGCTGAAAACAGAAAAATGGCGGCAAAGTTCTTTTGAAGAAGCCGCTTTCCTCCCTTCGTTTTCTGCTTCGATCCCTTCAAATCATTAAGATTAGAAAACGGTCGAATAGAGAAGGGATCCACCTGATTGTTGCTCATTGATTTTTTTCTCGAGTTAGCTGATCACAAAAATAATGAATATATTTACAAAACAGTCAATTTTACACTGGGCCGAATTCATGCCAGTTTTAATTATTACTTATATTGGTTATTCCCAAGAGCAATGATAAATACAACGATTGCCTTTTATAGAAATGTGGGTGATGCAAACATTTCCAGCATCTTTTACAAAATCTTTTATTCATATAAATTTATAGCATGATTATTCAGACATACGCTCCGTTTCAGTTAAACTAGAATCGATTACGCAGCACGTGACACCTCAGACGATGCTTGCAATGTGTCCACCAGAGAAAACAGGTACATCAGCGGTTTTAGTTGAGGGATGGCCTCCTAGCCACCAGGTGCAGATCTGTGCCGTTACTAGATGTCAGTGGCTGCCCCAACATATTATCAGCTAGTCGTCCCAGCTGCACTTGGAATGTGCACACGTGGGACAAGCCAGATGACAGGTAGATATATAAGCACCTACCTGAGAAGGAAGAACAGAGAATCGCTTACATGTTGGTGAGAATGTAGGATCCAAGTTTGGAGTAAATACCACAGACGTACAGACATTCGCTGACAAGAATTGAAATCATGAGGTTAAATTAACAGTAATATCACACAGAAGAGAATTGGTCTTGTTTTCGCATTAGTTATACGATAATAATCTTACAACGAATTTTTAGAAGAATTTTGCGATATCTTCGAATTGCTTCAATTGCCGACCAGAAAAAGAAGTTATAAGAATTGTGATAACCTGAAGGTGACAGGTTTGTAGCAACACTGCAGATGTAAGCATTTACCATCCTTGCACTGCGATACATTTTTATTTACTGCTAGTTCACCTAATATAAGGCTCGAGAGCTACTCAAGGTAGAGGATTGAGATGAAAATTGTTGGAGTGAGATGAAATTGTTGTAAGGGAGTGGTGAGGTGAAATTAAGAAACACATATTATAAAGAAGTGTAGGATAGATATCGGTTGACCCTGGGGTCTGGACTTGTTGACACCAAAAGTCCGAGCCACATCAGAGGAATGGAACGGATCACTTTTTGATTTCCATGCACAGAAAGAAGTTCTTTCCTCTTCCAGTGCGTCTCTCTTCCGAACTGACTGATTAACTTTGATGTTTCTTCAGTCCTGGGTATGACGATAAAATACATACGGCAGCAAGGCCTCTGATCGGGAGATTGAAGGTTTTGAGGCGCGTGGAACCATCTCTTAATTGCTGCCGTTCCTAGCCCCCACCCGACCCAGGATGGTAGCACCCGTTAGGCTCCCAGCTATGGGCAAATACTGAACTCCTAAACAAAAACAAAAGACTATGGAATTATAAAAATACCAGCAATACATTTTTATATAAAAAGAACTGACCGATAATACCTATTTATAATAAAATTATCAACAATATCTATGTATAAGAGAATTACCAACAATACATTTTATAGCAAAATGACCAACAATACATTTTATAGCAAAATGACCAACAATACATTTTATAGCAAAATGACCAACAATACATTTTATTTGTAGTTGAAGCCATAAAATTGTGTTCAAAATATTTAGATTTCGACATTAAATAACCCATAAAGGTTGATATGCAGCAAAACAAAATCAACCAATCAAACCAACAACTTACTTAAAAAGTTCCTCAAATTCATCAGTTATCTTGTTTTAAAATATTTCACCGAATACACATATGCGCACATACCCTTGGTATGAATCCAACTCCTTCAGCTATGAGTTAAATAGTAGGAAGCATCTGGAAAAATCATTGTTATTCTCAAATAGGGGTTAATGTAATATTCATTCAGACCCCCCCCCCAATAAAACAACAACAGAACATATTCTTACAATCCAAAACAGGTTTCGGCTTGAAATAATCCACAAAGGGTTGGTAAGCCGTTAAAAACAAATGAATCAGAATTTTCTGTTCTTGAACTCAAAATTAACTTTTCAAACTTTGAAAAACATTCCTCACGCGTGCTTGCACCTACTGTTTTCATTTTTCGCCCAATTATCGAAGAAGCTCAGGTGTTGAATGTTTATATATTCACACTTTATATTCAATGAAATAAATGAAAAAAAAAACACTTTTCTATGAGGAATCCTGTACAAGAAATAAAGAGCCGAGTAAAATGTAAAGATAATATTAAGATTCTTTACTGTTAACACTTCAGATCATTCCAACATTTTTAGATGGAAAATAGTTTAGTAATTGTGAAGAGTTTAAAACTACTTGCATTATTTACATTATCCTCATCTTCATTGCCATATTCACAAGGACACATGGCCCAGTGGATAAAGACGTTGGTTAGGTCCAGTGACTAGCTTCTAGTGATATAATGGCTGTCTATATCTCTGAGATGAAGTATTATGATTATTTACATTATTTACATTATTCGAACTGTTATCCTCATCTTCATTGCCATATTCACAAGGACACATGGCCCTGTGGATAAAGACGTTGGTTAGATCCAGTGACTAGCTTCCAGTGATATAATGGCTGTCTATATCTCTGAGATGAGGTACTATGATTATTTGCATTATTTACATTATTCGGACTGTTATCCTCATCTTCATTGCCATATTCACAAGGACACATGGCCCAGTGGATAAAGACGTTGGTTAGATCCATTGACTAGCTTCTTGTGATATAAGGGCTGTCTATATCTCTGAGATAAAGTATTATGATTACTTACATTATTTACATTATTCGGACTGTTATCCTCATCATCATTGCCATATTCACAACGTTTCGGCCATTGTACAGTCCAGCCTTCATCAGGTGATTAGAATTTCGAACCAAGCCTTTTATTTCCTCCACCGGGTTAGATTGTTCTAGTTCCACGTTCCGTGCCTCTTCCTCAAAAGAACGCATAGCCCAGTGGGTAAAGTAGAACTAGAACAATCTATACTGGTGGACGAAATAAAAGGCTCGAAATTCCAATCAACTGAAGAAAGCCGGAAGGTAAAACGGCCAAAATGTTGCGAATATAGCAATGAAAATGAGAAACAGTCCGAATAATGTAAATAATGTAAATAATCATAATACCTCATCTCAGAGATATAGACAGCCATTATATCACTGGAAGCTTAGTCACTGGATCTACCCAACGTCTTTATCCACTGGGCCATGTGTCCTTGTGAATATGGCAATGAAAATGAGGATAACAGTCCGAATAATGTAAATAATGTAAATAATCATGATACCTCATCTCAGAGATATAGGCAGGTTAAAACTAATATTGAATGTTTTTTTTTGCATCGAATTCTGCAACCGCTTAATGAACATTTGCAAAATATATTTTTTTGCCAAAGTGATGGGATTGTTATCAATGAATGAGTAGAATATCTTGATTAAATCTATGAATAAAACCATAGAAGCACATGTGCTTCCGTTATTTTTTTATCTTCGACATGACTGAACTCTCTTTCCAATCTAATATTGTACATCGACATTCCTTTAACATGTAACGCATGTGTTTATTTTTTTGTTATGAGATAAAGTCACGCTATTTTTATATATGAATTCTTTCGGAACTGTTTCCAAATATATCAAACCTTTTCAGTGGTTTCTCTCTCACACATTCCCAGTTTTTCTTGTTTACCGATCACTTATAATCACGTTTTTTCTCTCTCTCGAAAATGTATCTGCAGAGGAATATCAGGTAGCTACAAATAGCATGCAGCCTTTACGTAGAACTATTCTAATCGCCTACATTTCTGAGACGAAATATTTTTACTATTTATAGATTAACTAACAGTACACCATTATTAAAATAAAATAGGGAACGACAGTTCTGCTTTATCTGTGTATCTGTTTACTTTAATCAGGAAAAGTGTCGCTCACCGGCACTTTGCCAAGGTTCAGTGTAATAACCTGTGCACACTAACTTGATATTTCTTCTTCTTTTATGCGTTGTCTTCCTCCATGACGTAACCGATAACAGCTCTTCACAACTTCCTTTCCTTTGTAGCTTTAATATTATTTTAATATTTGTTCCTTTACTATTGCTCCCAATCTCTATTCCATCATCCATTTACACTAGCTGGTTAGGTGGATTACTCGATGTTTCCATCTTGCCGTAGATATGTCCTTTGAGTTTCAAGTTCTCCAAGCCCACTTTCCCCATTAAGTGTCAAAGAAAATTCAACTCTTTCTGATTGTTAATAATCATTGTCCTTTTTGTTTCCATTTTCCTTAAACCTTGCTCTTTGCTCACTTGTCCCGTTCATGGTTTTCTAAGTATTCGCCTGTAGAACCACATCTCCGATATTTCAGATCTCCTCTTCACGTGGGAGGAAACTATTTACCTCCATTACAGGAGGACTGATGTTACATGAGAGTTTACTTCTTTATTCTTTGTCTTTAATGATATTTCCATGATTCTTATTTTATTTAGCTTTTGGAACTCAATAGTTGTACGTCCTGGGTATGACGATAAACTACGTCCGCGTCCTGGGTATGACGATAAACTACGTCCGCGTCCTGGGTATGACGATAAACTATGTCCAAGTCCTGGGTATGACGATAAACTACGTCAGCGGCCTGGGTATGACGATAAACTACGTCCAAGTCGTGGGTATGACGATAAACTACGTCCGACAGCAAAGTCTCTGATAAGGAGGTTTTCCAGGAGCGTGGAACCATCTCTTAATTGCTCATCTCTTAATTGCTGGTGCTCCCATGTTCACATTAACCCGAGGTGGTAGCACCTGTTAGGGTCCCAGCCATGGGCAAATAGTTAACCCCCAAACTGGGTTCAAAACACTATGAAAGTGTAAAAATAGGTTTTAATACCAGAAATACTTTTTTTTGTAAAAAAATATTACCAGCAATGCATTATTCCCACCAATACATTATTAAAAAAATATCACCAGCAATACATTTATGAAGAAATATTACCAGTAATAAAAAATTATTTGTCGGCATTAAATAACCCACTGAGGTTGATATGCCATAAAACAAAACAAACCAAATCAATAGTTTCTGTCTATATTTTTGAGATGAGATATTATGTACACTAATTACATTATTCGGACTATTGTCCTCATCTTTGTCGCCATCAGGTAGTTGGAATGTCGAACTGAACCCTTTATTTCGCTCACTGGGGTAGACGGTTCTAGATGTCAGTTATCGGTTATCTCCTGTTAATTTCCCTCTCCAAGTTCTCCACTGCCTTAACCAGGTATTGAACTCACAACTCTTTGGGTCCTGTTACTGGATCTAACCAACGCTTTTATCCACTGTGCCATGTGTCCTTAAGGATCTCTGTATGAATTTCTTGGACTTATAAACTTAATGTCTTCAGCAACCATTTTTACCAGTGCTCATATTGCAATTTTTTGCTGTTATCACTGCGTATTTTTTACCAGAGCTCATATTGCAATTTTCGTTGTTATTATTGTTGGTCTCTAACACTCCTTATTACTGGTTCCCATATTGTATTCATTTCTATGCTTGGTCGGTTCAGGAGGTTTTGTGGCCTAGCATATGTGCTGATTCCTTAAGTTTACGAATTTTCCAATGATGTTCTTTGTCTATGATTACAACCTGATCTCACAGAGGGTGGTGATCTCCCTTTTCTCTCCATATGTGGTCAGCCACGCCTAATTTTTCCACTTCCCCTCGTATTAGTCCGAATAATGTAAATCTATAGTTGTAAGTTAAATTTACAATTCTGTAGAACCAGTAAAACGCAATGGAAGAGATTGTGAAAACTTCTAGGTTTTAAATAATGGAAGCGAAATAAATGCGCGGTTAACACAACAGGAATGGATCCAGTCAATCACAGGTGGCACTGGCTTAGGAATTTTCTCAGAGGCCAGCCAGAAACATTCACTCTTGTCCAAGTCGATTTCGGCGTTCATGAAGACGATTATAGACATAGTTATCAACGTCGCAGTTCATTTGTATCAAAGCTAAGGGGAATGGAATTTTGAGCGTTAAATATTATTACTGTCTTTTGGCGGACAGACACAAGTTTAGTGAGGATTCTTTTCGTCTGCTTCAACTGTGTATTTAACCATTTGTGAACCATTTAAAGAAATCTTTTTTTTCCGATTTTATTTTCTTATTTTCTTTCTTTCCTATCATTTTCAATCCTTCATATATTTTCCTCTTCATCCTTCTCCCTTTCTTTCTTTCTTTCTTTCTTTCTCATCTTTTAAACATACTATCCAGGGAAAATGACAAAATTATTGACTTCACTCATATTTCATTTCAAAACGATTGACTCTTCTTCTCACTTATTCTCTCTCTCTCTCTCCCCATTTCTATCCTACTTTAATTTCTACCTCTCCTTCGTTTTCAGTCTTTTCTTTCTATCACTCTTTCGTACTTCTTTTCTTTCTTGTTCCGTCTTTACTTTTTATCTCTCTTTCGCCCTTCCTTTATTTTTCTGTCATTCCTTCGTCCGCCTTTCTTTTCCTTTTTCTATCTTTCTTTTCTGTCTCAATTTCATCCTTCTTTCCTTTCTATCTTCCCTTCTTTCATTTATTTTTCTGTCTCGCATTCATCCTTCGTTCTTTTCTTTTTACATCTTTCCTTTTTATCACTTTCGTCCATCTTTCGTTTCTTTTCCCATCTTTCCTTCGTCTTTCTTTCTTTTATTTTTCCATCTTTCCTTTCTGTCTCTCTTTTTTCCATCTTCCCTTTATTTTTCCATCTTTTCTTCGTTCGCATTTCCTTTCTTTTTACATCTTCCTTTCCATCTCTCTTTCTTCTTCCGTTCGCTTCTTTTTCAGATCTTTCCTTTCTATCTATCTTTCGTCCACGTTTCCTTCCTTTTTCAATCTTTCCTTCGTCTTTTTTTCATTTCTTTTCCCATCTTTCCTTTCTATCTCTCTTTCGTCCACGTTTCCTTTAATTTTTCCCACTTTCGATGTTTCCTTTCTGTATGTCCTTCGCCTTTCTCTTCTTTTTTCTATCTTTTCTGTCTATCTCACTTTCATCATTCTTTTCTTTTTTTTCCGGCTTTACTTTCTATCTCTCATTCGTCTTTCTTTCCCGTATTTTTTCCTCGCGATCTATCGTATATCATTTTTCTTTGCTTTCTTTTTCCTTATTTCCATTTTATATCTCCTCTTCCCTTCACCACTTTTCCCTTCCATTTTTTTCTTCATCTTTCTTTCCTTTACCTCCGACTTCCTTCTTTTCTGTCTTCCCACTTCTCTTCTCTTTCCTGACTCCTTAAGCTTTCTCCCTCCCACTACCCCGTTATTTGTCTCTTCCTTTCTTCCTCATTATCCCGCCTTTGTCCTTTTCCTCCAATCTTTACTGCCCGCCTCTTTACTTATCTTGAAAGAGTTCCTTCGCCTCCAACAGGGAAAGGAAAAACCGCCCGCCATCAAAATAAAATATAACAATAAAAAGCCAAAGACAAACACGAGAGTTACATACATAATAACACTATAAAAGAAGCCAACAAATATGTGTCCCGTCCGTGTAGACATATTGTATAACTGACATAGACACAGGCGCATCCATATATACACGGCAAAGAACGTACAAAACTTAAGACAATCACGCGACACAGCAATCATTTCCCGGCATCTTTCTCGTTCACTGAACGTAAAAATCATTCTTTCTTTGAGCACACATCACGCCCACAATAACACCTCAAAATTACGGACTTTTTTTTTTCACTACTGGAATAATAATTATCCACTGGCGTCACCTAACTGCAAGGAAAGAAATTATCATCGGATCACTTGCCTCTTACCGATTAAAACAGATATAAACATTTATTTACATACCTTACAATTTTTACACACAAAACCATCCAGACGTGTATCTGTATGCATGCGTGTGCGAGTGTGTGTTTGTGTGTGTGTGTGTGTGTGGGGGGGGGGGTACTGATACACGTCATGCATATATACTATTAGTGTTAATACTCATTATTGAACACATACAATGCTATCTCATTCCTATCGCCCAGTACTCTCTCCCGACTACATCCCCCTCTTTTGTTCTGTCTTGTCTTCGTTGAATGTTATACGTAATAGGAGTAGGTAGGCTTTCCTACCGCCCGGTCTACACTCCTCCCCCCTCTATTGGACACGTTTAGAGGCCCAAACCTTGTTTCGTGTCTAGGAAGGGGTCCCCGGATTTCTCTCTCTCTCTCTCTGTCTCTTTCCCTTCTCCACATCCTTTCATTTCTCATTCCTATCTGCTCTCGCTCCGGATCTTTTTGGCCCCCTTGCCTTGATCGACCCACTGTCTTTCTCTTTCTCCACATCCCCTCCCTTGCCACTCCTATCTGCTCTTCCTCCAACCCCCTCTTTAACCCCTTGCGTGATAGTGGCCTCCGGCCTTGCTTGGGGTGATATGATTAAAAAAAAAAAAAAAATATAACGTAATATGTCGTTTAAAAATTGCGTAAAAATGTGGATATAAATTTATTTTAGTCTGGCACAAGGCCACGATAGAAGAACATCCATCTTTACGGACGTTTACCCAGTGTACGTATAGAGACTATTTAAAGGTTTTATGCTGCAAGGGCGCCTGTTGTGGGGAGGGGAGTGTAAAAAGTTTAATATCTGAAAAAATTGTTCGAAATGAAATCAATCTTTTGACCCAAAGACAGAACAAAATATGAAACGCTAATATAAATATATTCAGATATATTACAAATATATATCGACTTATATATCAACTACACACACACACACATACGCACACACTCACACACAGATAGTGAGTTAGATAAAGTACATCACAAAGAACTATTGGAACTGCTCGTTAACCTTGACATATTTGGAAAGGTTGTTAGAATAATCCAGAACTTATATTAGGAGAAAACTGACTGCATACGGATAGAAAATGAGTTCAATAAATATACAAAAATAAAAAGCGGTGTAAGACAAGGATGTGACGTCTCACCGGATTTATTCAACCTATACAGTGAGGTGATTTTGAGAATTGGAAGTCCTGCCATGATCTGTTATTGGAGGATACAGTCTTAACAACATAAGATGTATACTATTTACATTGTTCAAACTGTTGTCCTCATCTTCGTTACCATATTCACGACGTTTCGGCCGTTGTACGCTCCGGACTTCTTCAGGTGGCATCCCATCAATTCAAAGAGAGCCCGAAGGATATATGCCTATGTTTTATAGATTATTCAAAGGCGTTTGATAAAGTACGTCACAAAGAACTGTTTGAACTCCTTGACATATTTGGAAAGGATATTAGAATAATTCAGAACCTATACTGGGAGAAATCTGATTGCATACGCATAGAAAATGAATTCAGTAAATATACAAAAATAGGAAAGGGTGTAAAACAAGGAGGGTTTTCTCACTGGGATTATTCAACCTTTACAGTGAGGCAATTCTGAGAGAATTAGAAGTCCTACCAGGATTCATTATTTGCGGCCCAAATCTTAACATCAGATATGGTGATGTTACAGTGTTGATAGCTGACACAGAAAGGAAAATACAGGAACTCTTATAGAAGGAACGCGAGAAGAAATGGCGAAACATAAATTGCAAAATAAAATGTATGGTTGTCTTCAAAAAGAACAACCCAATATGCGAATTACAAATTGGAGATGCCAAAATCAAGCATGTATAAAATTTTAAATATGTGGGTAGTATTTTAATAGAGGACGGAAAGTGCGTCTTCGAAATCCGAAGGCTCATTGGGAAAGCGAAAGATGCTTTCCAAAAGCTAAGCAAAGAAACAGGAAAATCTCGTTAGAAATAAAGGAAACAGTACTGAACTGTTACATCATATCACTCCTTCTATATGGCAATGAATTCTGGACAATTTCCTCACAGATGAAGAAGAGTCTTGAAGTAGCATACATGGTTCTACAGAAGGATATTGAGATCACCATGTACTGATCCTGTGAGCAACGACGAAGTTTTAGAGAAAATGTAAACAAAAAGGACACGTACATAACATCAGAAAGAGACGATTGAAATTTCTAGGATATATCAAAAGGAAAGAGTGTTTGGAAAATCTGACACTCAGAGGAAATATTGAAAATAAGATGAATAGAGGAAAACAGTGCAGAACCTATTTAGCGAGCATACGTAAATGGATGAGAGAATAGGGTGTCAGAGAAATAACAAAAATATCAAATTTACGAAGTACTACAAAGGACAGGTGGAGACTAAACAATTACACTTTCCTTTATTTTTCCTTCTTTCCTTGGTCTACCTTCCCTTTCTTTAGTCATCTTCCTTTCTATCTCACTTTCTTCCGCTTTTCCTTTCTTTTTCTATCTATCTTTCGTCTTGCTATTCTTTCTTTTGTCCATATTTCACTTCTCTCTCTTTTGTCCATCTTTCTTTGCTTTTTTCATCTTTGCTTCATCCTCTTACCCTTTCTTTTTCCATCTTTCCTTTCTGTCTCACTTTCGTCCTCCTTTCATTTCTTGTTCAATCTTTCTTTTTCTTTTCCCATCTTTCCTTTCTATCTCGCTTTCGTCTTTCTTTCCTTTATTTTTTCATCTTCCTTTCTATCTCTCTTTCTTCCCCCGTTCCTTTCATTTTTTTCCCACTTTTCTTTTCTTTCTTTTCTTTTTCAATCTTTCCTTTCTGTCTCTCTTTCATCCACCTTTCCTTTCTTTTCCCATCTTTCCTTTCTGTCTCTCTTTCGCGTCCATATTTCTTTTCTTTCCCATCTTTCTTTCCCATCGCTTTCGTCTATCTTTCCTTTCTTTTTCAATCTCTCTTTAACTAGTCTGAACATATGCTATGAAAAATCGGTGAAGTAGCTAGAGGCTAGCAACGTTTCTTTTGTGGGTCAGAGGTCGTAGGCTAGAAAACAATTTCGTCACCAACAAGGCAGTGTAAATGTTTTAGAACAATGTCAAGGCTAAAAAGTGAGGATTGTGAAATTCCGCCCATCATATATGTCAGCAATACTCCGTTTTGGGGTTTGAACAGTTTCTTGTAAAGATAGAGTATGGTCGGAGAAATCAGGAACTTTCTAGAGCGGTACAAGGAACCGACTCTTTTGTCAGCATCTTTAGCGATGTATATGAGTTCCAGTTGAGGTCTGTAGTGAACATGAGTACCAATAGACGTTCCAGGCAAGGAGACTCTTTGACAGAAAAAACATTTATGGCAAGGGAAAACTTAGGGTCCGCTCTGTGACGATGCGATGTTACTAGCTTAGTGGAAACTAGATCAGAATGGAATCGTGGATCAAACGCATTAGAAATTTAGTATGAATTAAAATACAGCACGTACAGTTCAAAGCGTACAGAATTGTGTACATACGTAGAGATCAAATAGCGAGAGGAGAAAGGTCAATGCGATTGATCAAGTATAAAGTAAAAATTATTGAGCTCAATTTAAGTTGCTCATACGTATGACTCAAATCAGACAGAAACGATCTCAGAAATGAATTCGTGACAATGAAACAGTATACAGATTTATTAAGCACGGCCCAATCTGGCACCGATTCAACATAGTAAAACCCCCCAGTGAGGATCGAAGTTGCTCTATCATATATAATTGAGGATTTGACACAAAGGCTGCACTTTTTTTACTAGACCCAGCTTAGTCTAGTACAAGACTTGGACACTCAATAATGACTAGGTTCACTACAGTAACAAATTAGGCTATAAGACAACGCTAGTTAGGATTGAGCTACAGTGTGCACCTATGTGCACTCAAGTGATCAACTCTTAGCGCTCACAGTAGGAATTTATACAACTCAAACTTAAGTGCATTCGAGGTGGTAACAGAAATTTCTTGAATTATGTTTAAAAGCACTGTACCAACATAGCCATAGATTCAATTTTCATCGCCCGTGAAGATTCTAGGGAAGAAAGAGAGATTGTTGTGATCCGCAAAGAACGTTGCTTTAATATTTCATCCACAGTAAAGATCGCAGAGCCGTTCCAACATAACGTTACAGAACCATGGATAATAACTGAACACAAAGCCTATCGGCAGATGGACTCAGTAGGCTGGGCTGTCAATGAGCGTTTCTATTGAGTAGTACAGTCACAACAGGTACGCATTAGGGGTTGTCTTAGACACACTACATAGCCAAAGAGAAAGGAATATTGAAAACGACGTACTTACTACAATTTCAGAATGATTTGAAAACATGGATGAATTATGAAAAAGAAAGTCTATGTCTGGATTCGTAGAAACTAATATACGTACGTAAAATATGAATATATCGTAGGTAAAATGAGGAAAATTATGCTCACTTGGTCGATATAGGTAGAAATATTTGGGCCAAGCATAATATTTTTAAAAATCTCTCAATATAAAACAAAGGATGTCTGTGTGTCTGTCTGTGTGATACGTTTTCACTCGAGATCCATCCAACCGAATTTGACCAAACTTGGCACATACATTGTACAATGCAAGAGATAGGTTCTTGATAGTTGATAATTTAAAAATAATCAATAATCGATAAAGCCGATCAAAAATCGATAAATTCAACATTTTTCCTCCGATTTCGTTCAAAACTCGGTATGTAGGTTATTAACATCATGACAAGCTCAACGATACCTCATTTCTATATCTACGTCACTGTGTTTAGCGAACAACCGTGAAAAACTAAAAATCGATTTTAACACAAATTTAAAAGTAAAAACTCCCTCAATTTTCAAGCAATCTAATACAAACTTCACTCAATTGTAGCCAACAATAAGTTGATTGTTTAACAGTCATTTAACTTGATAATTGAGTCCACCCTTATAGTGAAACCTGCGTAAATAGCGAAAATAGCGGTTTTTACTGATTTCTTTCTTATTTTTCGTTGCTCTTTCAACTAATTTTCTTCAAACTTAACAATAACTTTATAAATGTATCCTCTTTTACATCCCTGGCAAACTGAATTTCAAAAACTCCAAAATAATTGTTGTCTGAAGTGGGTCTTCATGTTGTCTGTTTTATCCCTTTGTATCCTCGGCTAACTTCGATCGAATAAATACAAACTACTTCTGTTATATCAGTAACTACATTAATTCAAAATGTTTTTTAATGAACGTAGTCTCTGTTACATCTAAACATGATGCTGTATTTGCTCCATTCTAATTGAACGCGTTTTCTGATCGACCAGTTGGGTATGACTGATATTGAATAAATAGGAAACAAACTTTTTGCCGCCGTAACGTAGCTTCCCTGTGTTTTTCTTTTTCTGTAAATACTTTCATGGTAATTGTTCTGATGAATTTCCCTCTATGGTACTTGGACATTATGAATTTCAGCGCACTAATAGGTTGGCGGCAAGGTCTCATCATATTACAGTTGAATTGATTAGATGTAACCGTAATTTCAGTTTCTTTTCTCACACTTCTCGCTTGCGGATCCTTGATTTCCAGCCAAATCTTCAAACATTTAGATGCAACGTCAATCGTTATGTATTTCTTTATTCCTCTTCTTTTATCGTTCTCGCTCTTTAATAAAGTATTTTCTTTTTCTTATTCTTTCGCACTCAGTGATCCATTGTCTCTTAGAGGCTTTATTGCCTTGCTTGGGGCGAAATGATAAAAAAAAAACTTGAATGTGCTCAGTCCTGACTGGATTGATTGTTATTTGGTCAACCGAAAAACGTCAATGTTCCAAATAGGGGTTCAACTATAAATGAAGCGATTGGAATTTATTAGAAGCTAAAGAAAAACTATAGAACCAACATGATATTGTATGTAAAACTTATAATTTTAGGTCGATTCATTCTTCGACATTTCTCAAGTATGGAAGAAGGGCTTATTTTTAGTTTCCTCGTTGAAAATGTAAGAAAAATCATGATTTAATTCGAAAGTATCATTCGTCATTATTCGAAACAATGTGAAATCTCACATGAAATATATATATTTAATTCTGAAAAAATGTTATCACAAAAGTAACTACTGCATAGATTAGAAAAATTATATAATTCGTCATACAAAACCCATTTTTATATAAAACAAATATTCATGGTTGTTTGTAGGGTAACTGTTACCAACACGAAAAACAGAATCGGTAGGTCAAGTTCTGATGTAATGGAATAACCAGTCACTATAGGTAGTAAATACCTATAATGTCGACCGTCTACATGAGAAAAGAGAGGAAGTGTGAGATAGAGACGACATAAGCACGTCCGACCTTCCAATTAGTGGCGCTCACTACTAGATTGACCTGTGTGTATAACTGTACCGTATTTCATATTTGTACTTGTGAACAATAAACCTTTCTTCTAGTATCCACTTGGTGTTATGTGTTTATTCCCTTAGCACGGAATATAACAAGTTCAAAACAAAACTGTTTGCGTTTGTTCTTCTTCTCTGTGTCTCGTCCCTTCAGAACATTGGCGATCAAGGCAAATTTTACCCATAAGCAAGATTTGTAGCTTGCTTAAATTTATAATATTCTAATATATAACTTATACATTCAGATATGGCATTTTCAACATGATTTCTTCTTTGTAAATGAAGATTATATAGTGAAAATTTAAAATATAGCTCACGAAGTATAAAAAAAACAACACAAAAATTTGAGCCTCTCTAAAGAAAACAAAATTTCGAATATTGATAGTGTTGACAGGCTAGCGCTATTCATGTGGAATAACAACATCTCTTTACCCCTTGCTTTATTTTACGTCTGTAACATTTTAGTAGGAGAAAGTCTGGGGAAGTAGAGGAAGTATCTGGAATAGGTACAAGGACTTCTTAAACAAAACAACAAAAAAAAACATCAAAGAACTTAAATTTATCCAGCAGGGATTAATCACCGGTAGGCAACGCGAAGCACTGAATGTGAAAACAGTAAGCCAAAGAAAAGTAGATAGCCTGGAAGACGGAGAATTACTGTTGAGGGGAAGAGAGATAAAAATCGTAAAACTTCGCATTGATGTCATTAGGTTGACTGGTTGACAGATTTTACAGCATGTCAACCTTTGCTGAATTATTTCATGCCAAATTTTATGTGGGGGACAAAGTTAGAATCGAATTTACTACTCAGTAGCCATAGCTGATCCAGACTAGCCTCGTTAGCCATTACTCCATTGCAAAACAATATTAATGTGTTTAGGAAAAACATGAAGGCAAGAACCTAATTCACTCTGCATTCTGTCCCATCGCCGTTTATCGAGATAATAAATGTAACGATTATTGGCGGGGAAAGCTTGAATGAACTGGCGTAATACACTCCTTACTTAAAAAAGTTTTTTCCGTTATTGTCAGATTGACCGAGTCCAGTTGGCCAGCATGCAAAATATACACAAAATCGTGGACGAGTTTTAAAAACAATAACAATTCTACTTGTTGGACCTACCTTTTATATATATATATATATATATATATATATATATATATATATATATATATATATATATATATATATATATATATATATATATATATATATATATATATATATATATATATATATATCAGCAGAATTGAGTCACTGTCAGTCAATGTGTGTTTATCTAAATCTAAAAATAAACACGCTAAAATTCACCTTCATCCCTGCCGTGAGCCGACGGCTTAGTGGTAGAAGTTCCGACTGACGCCAATTCAGTCGGGTTTCGATCCTAGCTAGAGGTAACCGGACGTCTAGCCACACTAATGAGCTGTGAAACAGCGAAACAGTCTGTCTGTGGATGACAAAAAAATATATATATTTGTGTGTGTGCGTGTGTGTGAGATATCAGGAACAATATTGTGGAAAAAAAATTCTTGTGACGCGTTTCGTTCTTTCGGACTAAATTTGTTATGTTGACGCGACTACACATGCGCACGAATGACGGATGCTGGGAATTTTTAATTTTATTTATTTTTTTTTTTTTCAAAATAGACTGACCACTATTTTGACATAAAACATGCTACTCCCATCAAAGGAATAAACAATTCACTACGACGAAAGTATCTAGAGAGTGCCTTGATTACAAGGTCATCTTACAGCATATCACCATACCTGGCAGAATTTCTATTATCACAGTGTGAGATGTCTACTAACAAAAGTGATGGAAAGAAAATGAATCTAAATGAAATCGAGTAGATTAAAAAAAAAAAAAATCCGAACATAACTCATTCGTGCGCATGGGCAGTGCACCAACAGAAAAATTTAGTAACCGTCGTCTTTAAGAAGACATGCCTCAATGATGTCAATGTATATAATGTATATTTCGCTAGCAAAAATTCTCTCAAACATGTTTTGTTAAATAATATGGGCAAGTTCGGTCAATATGTTTTATTAAATCTTTCAAATTTCGGAATCGGTTAATTTGCCAAAATTCATATTAGATTTTATTATACAGTGTAACCCGGATATAAGAGAGTTGTCGGGACCGGAGAAGAAGTCTCTTATATCCGGGTTTCTCTTGTATCCGGGTTTGGTCTAATTTATATACATTAACACAGGCTCTAATTTGGGACCAGATAAAATCTCTTTTATATCCGGGTCTCTTATATCCAGGTTACACTGTATATTATTTCTCCTCGAGAACTTTCGAATGGTACTCCATTGGTTTTCTAGGATTGTTATGTGTGTAGTTAGCTTTTAATTTCGGTGTTTTCCCGTTTGATGGAATCAATTTCAACTCACTCAATAACGTCATATAAACTATCAAAATGTAATTGTTACATGTATGTGCGTGCTTTATATATATTTATTACATAGTTTATTTCGAGGATACGCGTCTACTAGGGTGGCTAGCCAATCCCTATTGAAAACGCTTGCTCAGGCGCATTTGTGCCCAACTATGGTTTATACTGCAACTATTCTAAGCAGACCTTGGTTACAGATTCTAGAAAAGAGCGTGTTTTCTAGCGTGATCAACAATTTGAACAAAGCCAGCACGCTCAAGACCTCGGTCGCGATGACAGCACAGCCATCTCTCATTCATTTCAGCATCAATCCTTGTGTCCTAGTAAGCATGAAACGGTTTTTGTCAAAAACGTTTTTTGTTTGGAAAGAGCGCAGAGCCAAGGGTATTCATCCCATTCCCAAGGCCATTACTGCAAGGAAACAAGCAACCTTAGTCCAAATTAGATTAAGGGACGATTATTGGCGCCCACGATCATAACAAAAAGATACGCAGATGAAACTGTTGATATCAGATATAGAAACAACCTGCATGCATGAAACGCTAGCTATGGAAATGAAAGTGACAAGAAAAGACTAACCATCAATTGTAAGAAGAGAGAATGTATGGTCGTTAACAAAAGGGACAGCCCAAGATGTGCATTGCTACAAAGTGGAGACGTCAAAATCAAGTAGATTAACAGATAACGGAAAATTTGGCACAGAAATTCTGAAGCACATTGGATTAGAGAATAGCTAAATAAAGGTGTCTTTCAAAACCTAAGCAAAATATTCAAAAAAGAGGGAAAAAAGTAAAATTTCATTACAAACAAAGAGAAGAGTGCTGTATTGCAATGTGATGCCAATCCTCCTATATTGCAGTGTATGCTGGACAATTTACTCCAAGATTAAGAAGAGACTTGAAGTAAAAAAAAAAATGTAATTCTACCGAAGGGTGATTATAATAACATGGATGGTGCATGTAAACAATGAGGAAGTGTAAAAATGAACACAAGCAGCTTTCACCGGGATTTCTAATTCGGTATAGTAGTTCACAAGTTGTGAAATCAGGGTTCGAAACCCAGCCGCTGGTAGCTTTCACCTCATTGCGAAAAGGCGTGAATCTATTGTGTCCTTTCTTCTGTTAAGTTCGTAGTTAAAGACGAAAGTGAACATAACCAGCCTCAGCAAAAATTTGAGCTCTGACTGAGATCGTTTTCGATTTTGTCTGCTAGTAACCAACGAACCACTCTCATCATGACATAATAACGTGTAGCAGAAAATCCCAAAAGTTGAAGTTCAAAACAAATCAAAAACTCATTAGACTCACTGTCAAACGGACAGAGAAAGAGATTTTTGATTATAATGCTAGAAATCAAAAGAGACTGGCCGAGTTGAAGTAGACAGCAAGCCCTACAAAATAAGAAGACTGAATGCAATTATATTCTCCTAATGAGACCCCTTTCTTTAGCCGGATAAACCATCGTCCGGTAGGGAATCAAGCAGCAGTGGACGAATCTGATTAAAATACTGATCCTTTTTCCATCAGAGCCGAGCTGAGTCAAGTCTGGACATCATATGTCATTGCCGCCCGCGAGAATGAAAAGGGGGTTTAATCTTATCCAAGCGAACGTGCTAGCGGCTAATGGCGAAGAGTTGATGAATGTAATGCTGAAAACAAAACGCAACCTCAAGAGGATTTTTTATACAAACATAAAATCTTGGAAGAAGCTGATAAAAAGACCTGCTTTCTGCAGATCTATTTGACAACTTTTTCTTTTTGTGTGAATGGAGTAAGATCAAAAGTAGCGCGTCGCTAATCTTTTTTGTTCACTGATGCAGACGACACCGGCGGCCATTATTAGCGATGAGGTCTAATCGCCTAATCAGCGAAAGTAAATTAGCGCCTATATATCCCGCGATTTTATTTTCCATTCTCGAAAACATTTTTCTAAAATAATAAATTAGATTCTCTTCCACTCAATAGTTAAGTAGTTTTCTACGTACTTTTCTTTACGCGTTTGTGTATAACGGAAAGCGAGCTATCCAGTTATCTATTTATGAAATTCTGTGACTTCCGTTCGTCCATCCGTCTGTTATACACTCTAAACCTGATATACATTGACTGGTCGAAACCAAATTTTGGGGAGTGCAAACAGGTAAGTTGGTACAAAGTACAGTTGGTTTACTAGGGTGCGTAGCTTAATACAATAAAAATTCCATTCATTTTTTGGGAAAAATTAAAAGTTTTATTATTTAACATATAAAATACTCCCACTATTTTAGAAACAATTTAATGATTAAAATAAATATTTGTTTAATAAAAATGCACTATTGTTTTTGAATATCATTTCTTTAATTTTTTGTATATATATTTCATTCTGGTAAAGTATAATGTACAGTAGAAGCACCGTAAATATAAACACAGTGGGGTGAGGTTTACAACATGTATCTGCGTGTTGCTAAAACATTCTAGTTCTATAAAATAAGCAGACGTAATTTCTGTAAATATCAGGGATGAGGAGGAGTTATCAATATTTACATTTGGGCTACTGTCTTCATCTTTGTAGTCATTATCAAAACGTTTCGGTCGTTGTGCTTTCCGGCCTTATTCAGGTATCTATCGACTTGGGTAACCTTCTGATACGGATAATCTTTTAAACTGAAGCCTCTATTTAATTTATATTACTTAATGCGTTGGTTCATGAATTTTATAACATAGCAAGTGTGAGTTCGATTCCTGAGCCGGCTAGTACAGGTTCAGATTCGGTGGATACAGAGTCAGCAATAACTAGGTACTACTAAATAAGAACAAGACGAGATATCATCTGATATGGACGCGGACCTAGAACAATCTAATCTATAAATTGAATAAAGGGTTCAGTTCGAAGTTCCTTCAAGGATACCCGGATCGACAGACACCTGACGAAACCCAGAAAGCACGACGACCGGAAATTTGTGATAATATCAGCAAGAACAATGAGTCGATTAGTCTGAATACATTTTGCTGTCTGGCATCTTGTAGCACGTCAGACCTCCTGACGAGACTTCTGTAATCGAATTATTCTATGGGATGCGATGGCTGACCCAACTTCAGTACTCTGAGGATGGGTCGGCTTTTGTGTTTTCCTTTAGACGACCATGTGTTCCCACGCTAACGAGTTCCATCTATCCAGAGTTTTCCTTTTCCTAGAATAGTGTCCAACCAAGGCTGAAGAGATTGATTCACACTTTTCCCAAAAGTATTTGAGCGAAAGGGAATGTGACGACTTCGAATGGAATTCGAACTCGGTTCGCTTTCGGATTGATTTCTCGTTCCGACCTGCTAGCCATTACACCTCTCGCACATCATTAGCCCAAATGTTAATAATCTAAACCAGAAATGCCCGTAACAAATTCACCGTTTTTTTTCTGTTTGGATTTTCTGATTAGTATTATTTTTGAAATTAATGCTTGTAAGTTCTACGACAGTAAAAATACCCGCTGAATTTCCCTTATTGCATCGTTAAATGTTTGATCTTAAAAACTTCAATAAATTATTGCAATAACAATAATAATCATGAATGCAGGTCATTATTTAAAGAAGAGGGTACAAATAAAACGATTCAAAATTAACTAGGTTTTCCGTTTCACTGAAGCAGTCGTTAAAAGCATGAGAGCATTATCGTCCTTCCTTCTTTTTTTCTCATTCTCACCAAGCAGCTTATCTGATAAGTAGTCTTTTCCAGTTTTCCTCGCGATCTAAACGGAATAGTTCATTATTTTAAGGTATTGGCAGGGCGTAACGTACGCGCTAACTAAGAAACAAGCAGAATCATTATCTAGATATTAGTCCGGTGTTGTTAGACATTAGAAATAGACTAATTTAATTTCATAACTGTTTTATGTTAAATACGTAATAGCGCAAGAATTTAAAGTGGGAGAGGTATCAGTTCCTGTATCTTATGGCATACGGTCCGATTTTATTATAGACGAAAAAAATATGTGGAGAATATTTTCCAGGTCTTTTATGTAAAGTCGAGGTATTTCATTGATTTATGTTTAGCCAGATGTCCCAGACAGACGTTACTGTTACCCTCGCATAACTACATCATACTCTCATGTTAAATATAAACAGTGGGCGACATTTCTCTTAATTTGGTTTCCGTCGAGCTTTAAGTCTCTATGGCCGGATCAGCTGTGCTTCGGAATTATGGGATGTGAGTTCAAATCAAGTCGGGGGCTACTTCTTAAGTCATACACGAATAACTTGAACGATTGCAAAGTATCCGACTTGAAGTTTTATGGCAGAAAGCAATAATAAAAATGACTTGTTATGATGTTGGTTTGGGGTTTGTAGAGACAAACGACAAATAACACGTAACAATAAAAAGGGTTTTATTGGTTGGTAAAAGGTACAGATATCGCCTGAGTAGTCTCTAACTAGCTCAGCCAAGAACTTTCTCTCGCCCACTGTCTCTCGACGTGCCGCTATTTAAAGTCTTTAGACGCAGACAAGTTCATCTTCAAGAGGGGTGGTAGGTTTCCGACACAACATGACTACAGTGGCAAAAGAAAAGGCAACACAAAAGGCGGCGTTGGGGAAGCGAAGCTTCACAGCAAGATCGCAACAGTAGCGGAGGAAGCAAGAACATTATATTTAAAGTTACAAGTTCTAGCTTCAGGCTTCTCCAATGGGACAATGACCTAGAGGATTAACGCGTAGGTTAGTGAATTGAATGTATCGTGTATTACAGATATATGCACACAGAGCAATAACGGAATCATTAACTAAGATATCCGTAGAGATTCAGCGCAGTGAGAACAACTTAACTCATAGATTGCTTAAAGGGTTTCTCGAAATTCCCTGAAGGTTACCTGAAGCGACAAACACCTGATGAAGGCCGAACGGCCCAACGGTCGAAACGTTGTTATCATAACAAAGATTATAAGATGCAGAAAGTCTTGCCATAAAAGAAAATAATTATTCTCAGAATTCAAATGACTTATAACTGATGATTTGTTTTTTCATCAACCTCGCCCGTCTTCCAAGCAAGGCTATAACACCACTAAGACGCAAGGGGCTACTGAGGGTGAAAGAGAATGAAAAGACTTTAGAAGGAACCGGAGACCCAATCTGAAAGAGGAAACAAGGGATAAACCTCTACTCCTGTTCAAAAGACTGAGTAGGACTGTGAACCGAACGATAGGCAAACTTATCTACTTTTACAAGAGCCACAAAAAGGAAACAATTTCTAATAAAAATTATTAGTGAATAAATCGGCTTTCACGATGGCTGGGCCGTTAATCTAATCCCCCGTGTTAAAAATAAAACGGATTAAAAAATTAGTTGTATTTTAATCATATATTTGACACCTGTCTCCTTTTTTTTTCTCACCTAGCATATATTCTGAGATGTGGGTATTTTCATGCATTTCATATCGACGTTTGACTTCTCTCTATACACCCCAACCGCGGCCATATAATGTACAGTACCCTTTAGGACACACTGTGCTAGTGTTGCTTGAGTGATCATCCAAAAACACAACAATCACGTCTTGAACGGCTGTAAATCCGCCTAGCGTTGTACACTGTTCCTACTTGTCAAAGTTTTCTGTCAGTCTTGATGCTACCAAATGAGACAAAAAGATATGCTCGTGCTTTAAAAATATTTCGAAAAAAAAAGAAGACGTAGGGGTAGGATAACAGTTATCGGCCTGGAGAGTGGAATCAGCATGCCGAGTTCAAATTCCAGCCTAGCCTGTTGTGTACATTAATGCTCTTGGAAAAGGCATGACTCCATGTTTTCTTCATTCCCTCCAAGTTATGGGTTAAAATGTACGGTAGATAGGAGTGTTTTGCATTGAAAGGAGAAAGACTATTCTGAATTCAAAACCGTAGAGAAAGTAAAGGTAAACCACTCCACTATCTTTCCTAAGTAGTATCATAGCAATTTACAAATATTATAAAAACGTAAGATGTGGAGAGCCACATCCACCGAAAACAAAATTATCTTTCTTTCCCAAGTAGTCATAGCAGTTCACAAATTATAAAAATAAGAACCATGATCGCGTATGTCCTGAAGGATCCCCTCCCCTGTCGGCTGGGGCTGTAGAATACGCCGACTGCTCCTCTGCAGAGCGGTAAGACTCCCGACCCAGTGGTCCGTTCTAGGTATGACGATAAACTACATCCGCGTCCTGATTAAGACGATAAACTATATCCAACAGCAAGGCCTTTGATCAGAAGGTTTTGGGGAGCGTGGAACCACCTCTTAATTGCTGGTGTTCCCAGGCTCACTTTGACCCGGGCCTGTAGCACCTGTTAGGGTCTCAGATATGGGCAAATACTTAACCCCCACAAAAGGGTTGAAAGCACTATGAATATATAAATATAGGTTTTAATACCAGCAATACTTTTTTGGAACATTTTTACCAGCAATACATTTTTGAAAAAAAATTTTTTCTAGAAATACATTTTTAGAAAAAAAAATATTACCAGTAATACGTTTTTGTAAAATAATTTTTACCAGCAATACATTTTAGAAAAAAAAATATTAGCAGTAATAAAAATCTTGTCGGCATTAAATAACCCATTGAGGTTGATATGCCGTAAAAGAAACCAGACCAAACCAAACCAAACCAAACCAAACCAAACCAGACCAAACAAAACCTGAAGGATTATGGCCTATATATGAAACAGCAAGAGGAAAATATCGATTTTAAGTTATTGTCAGTATTCAGTATTATTCAACTAAATTTAAACATTTGAAAAGAAACACGCTCACACTTGTTTATATAAGTTGCTAGGGGAGAAAAAAACTCTCTTTCTCTCTCTTCACTATGGCTGAGAAGCCATATTATCAATTCTATATCTGAGAATAAAGTCAATTTTACAAACACTTCCATCCACTTAACTGGCTGACCAGAAGTCATCCCATCTTTTCTACGAAAAGTTGCCTCTGGTTTGCAAAGAATAATTATCAATATTCCACAGTGGCATCTTAAAAGCATGGGTTGAGTGTTAATCATAAAAAGAGTAATTTTATTTTCTAAGATTTCAGATTCTCTCTTCGCCATCCGCTTTCTTTGAATTTCGAAGAGATGCTATTTATAGATTCATTTGAATGAGATTTTTCGTCGGTTTTAATTTTATTATCTACAAGTAGACATCCGTTTACCTCGGGGAATAAAGGTAGCACCCTGTTTGACCAAAATGAAATCCTTTGTGGGTGAGACTGGAGTGGCCTCGGCGATGGTGTAAACTTCAAGTAGATGGTATATAAACTTCAAGTAGATGGTATATAAAGTAATATTTGTATTTTTAAAGTTCAAATTTCTACATATGTTTCCCGGTCTTTTTCAATAATCTCTATTCTTGGATTATGACGGGTTTGGGCCAATCTCCGTCTATATTGCTCTAACAAACCGAAGAAACGGGCCCCAATTAATCGATCTATAATAATTCTGTCAGGTCAGTTATTAAAATAGCAACTTCTCGTTGTAAAATCTATGAAAAGTACGTGATAAACAATTGCTGTCTCCTTGGACTGTTATTTTATTTTCTTGGATTATTTAATGTCAAATTTATTTATACTATAAGCCCACACAATCTAAAACTCGAGAGTCACTGAAGGTAGAGACTTACTGCTAAACTAATTATAGTTAGTGATATAAATAAAAAGTGGGGTTGTAGGAAATGAAGATTATGAGAATAGATAACGACTGACTTTGACACGAAGAGTTTAAGATTGTAATGTTCAGGAAAGCACTCCTGCGGATATGTGTTCCACAAAGTAGCAGTTAGGAGAAAGTTACCCTTATATTTGAAATACGGAGGAAATGAAGGTGATTCGACTCCGTGAAAATGGCATGGAATATTCTTAGCAATGAATACTGGTAGAACTAAAGAATGGGTCTCATCTGAACATTTGCTATAGAAAAAGAGATACGTTTGCAACCTGTTTTTTTATTTATTATTAGAGAAGTACATATTGGCCGCATTTATAGTTGAGTCTGCAAGCATCCAAGATGAAGGTATCCTTATTTAGGTGAGTGTTGCTCCTCTATTACGCTGCTTCTATGTGTCGTGTCCATTCAGAGAATGTTGACGAACATGGCTCTCCACAATTTCCTGTCCTTTGTAAGTATTAATAAATTTTGTATTTTTGCTATCTCTCCTAAACTTTTTACACAAGTTCGCTAGGTAGGTAATGCGTTGTTTTCCCTTGTTCCTTTAATCTCTTCAGTGATTATCAAATTTTCCAAAGTCTCATATGAAGTTGTGGCACTACAGGACCACCGACACCTGACATGGCTCAAATTCCAGTTGAGTCGTCTGAGTTTTGAGTTTTGGAAACGACTGCAATTAGTAAGATTTATGGATCCGAACATCAAGGATTTGTGACGTATTTGAGTTAAGCTAGGGGACCTAAAGGATTTATGCGATGTAGCGTAAATAAAGCCGAGAAAGGAAGAAGGATGCGACCAATGAGTCAGTCAGTCAGTTATGTGTCATGCGTCATACACGCGTAAGTGATCATGTATCTTTCGATACATGACTGACAAGGCAGATTTTTTTCCCCACAGTAGTTTGTCATTTCTTTCTGCGGGACACCAGTTGCCATCCAATGGTATAAAACTGGGTCTGTCCTGCTATTTACCCATAGCTGGGGGAGGGGAGAAGAAGAAAACTTATACCTCTCCCAAGGGTATTAGCACGTAAGCGAATGGAATGGATACGACTGGAATTCCGACTACGATTCCTCAATCCGAGACGCTATCCATTACTCCACCGTACCCCCTACGAATAATGAGGAATTTTTTTTTTTTTAATTTTGGAGTCATTTTCAAAATGCAGATTATGTTTATTAAAAGCAAATTAAACAAAGAGATAGCGAGACGATCATAATATAACTCGCCAGTTCGGCTGTATTTCCGTTCGGCACCTTGTCCATTCGACACTTTGTTCGACATTTTGTCCTTCGACACTCTATCTGAGCACGAATTCGGCAAGGTGATTATTTCGTACAGAAGACTTTCCCCGCAGTACCATTATTTCGTTCCACGTTTAGTAAACTTATATAAAAAATTCCAGCGGATCGTTTATTTGATTCGGCACGCTTATTCTATAAGTTGAACTATACAAACTGACATAGCTACTCGAGTTGGTACTGGTATTATTATTATTATTATTATTATTTTACAAAAGAGTAGATCATATCTGGATAGAGAAAAGCTCGGATTATCCTCTCTAGGGAACATCGCTGGAGAGTGAGGAAATTAAATTCTGCGTCCTTGGGACCAGGTCTCTGCCGAATGACAGAAACACCGGCAGACAGAAAATACCCATAAAAATTAAATATAGTCAGCTCATTCCATATAGATATTACTGTGTTATAAAGGATAAAACAAAGCTTGAAACAGGAAATAAAACAATCATTAATTCTTCCAAAAAAGGTTTTTGTTGTTTCATGCAAGACAAAGGGTAAAAAAGTCTAAAACCAAAAAAGAATATATACTTACTATCTTGAATGCGTAAACATATATACGAAACGATCAAGACAGTATCACCAAAATACTTAGTTGCTGTCAGTTGTTTTGGAAAGATGTAAACAACATGTGACGTTGCTCTCGTAATGGCTCAACGAAAAAATGGCGGCTGATTAAAAAAGTACCGGACCATGGAAGTTACCGGACATGGAATAAAAGAGATCAGACTGTTCTTCAACAAATGCTTAATTTGTGTCACTATGAATTACTGCAAGATAGGGGTTTTGGAAATATTCCCATGTATATGTTAAAATCACTTACGTTGCCGTGTAACGCAAGTGATTTTAGACAATTCTATTCTCAGTAAATAGAATGGGATTCTTGGAATAGAATTTGTATTTAAGTATATTGTATTTATTTTCAATTTTTCTATTTGAATTGTTCACCTATATTGCATATGATCCATTATTGTACATAATTAGGTTACAATAAAAATTATATTTTATATGAATACTATCTTATGTAGATGCAGTAGTAGTATTCAGATGTAGCAGAGTTGGGGTGGGGCCGCATCATAGATTCTGGCGGAGTGGGCATAAGACGCTTGCACCGGCCTTGGTCAAATATATTTGCATTTATTTCTTTAAGGATTGCATATTTGGAGAAGGCTGTAAAATGGGACGACCAAAGTAAAAAGAAAATTGAAAAGAGAAATATTCCATAAATGTTGTTTCTAGAAATTGAATATTCCAGAACTAAATAGAGCTTTTCCAGACCTTCACAGCTAGCCCCCGCCATGCCCTCACCCCGGTGCCAGTACATAGCGTCAATTTATCCCCGTCCCTTTTAAATGGCTTTTGTAAGGAGAAAGTTCCACTCAGCTTCTTCATAACTTTCACTTTTAATGAACAAATTACTTCGTCCACCGCAAGGAAAGTTGTCTCCCTGTGCCGGGCCAGGAAATTTTTCTCCCCGGAATCGATCCTCCAAATCTATAAATCAACCATCCGCCCTTGCATGGAGTATTACTGCCATATATGGTCTGGAGCCCCTGCTGTTTGCCTCAGGGTTCTTGATAAGATCCAGAGACGGATAAGCAATGTAATTGGCCCTGATCTGTCATCTCGTCTGCAGTCTCTCTCTCACAGACGCACCGTTGCCTCGCTCTGTCTTTTTTACAAATACTTTCACGGTAATTGCTCCGATGAGCTGCTTTCGCTGGTTCCCAGGCCTCATGGATTTAAGCGTCCTACGAGGCTGGCATCCCGTTCCCACCCCTGTACCATTGAAACTGTTAGATTTAGATGTCTCTTCTACTCCAATAGCTTCATGTCTCGCACATCTCGCCTGTGGAACTCCCTTCCTTATTACTGTTTCCCTGACAAATATAATCTCCAACTATTTAAGTGTAACGTCAATCGACATCTCCAGTTGCCTTGATCTATCCACTTTTCTTCTCCACATCCTTTCCCTTTTCATTCCTATCTGCTCTCGCTCCAAATCTTCTGTAACCCCCTTGCCTTGATCGATCCACTATCTTTCTCCACATCCTCTCCTTTACCACTCCTATCTGCTCTTCCTCCAAACCATCTGTAACCCCTTGCGTGCTAGTGGCTTCCAGCCTTG
>OZ038483.1:9214834-9237334 GCA_964036315.1 Acanthosepion esculentum | reverse complement strand
TATAAAGTTCGAAAGAAAATCCGTTTGGATTTTTGATAATGATCACTTCAAAAATAATTTTTCAGTACTTACGCTTGTCTGTCATAATCTATCGGAACTCCCAATTCTTTAACTCAAACGGAATTACTCACTTCAACGTCCAAAGCTAATATAACTAAACCAGATCTCAATTTCACTCGACTCCGTGCACCCACTTCTGGAATATTGTCCAAAAATACCAAGATCATAAAACACCTTTTTACACCAATCACTAAAAGCAACCACTGTTTCTGAGCCACTAACTCACTATAAATCGAAAGGTGATTTCACCCACGAAGAAAGATTCAACCTGGCTGACATTAGCAACGCAACACACGGCTGGCAAGCTTAACCGAACACGGCGTAATACAAGATTGTCCAGGCTATCAACAAAGACACCAAGGTGATAACCATGAACAGTTATGCCTTTGGCCAGTATCGAAACTAGCGGCAGCAGTAGAGACCAACTTTTGAGTACTACAATGCGATAATTCGTGGAATATTTTTCCCACGCGTCTATATCATTCGACTGCATATGTCTATCTCGACCACTACCTCGAACGAAATTTATCTATCGTCTCTTCATATCTATATATCTTCGTTTCTGAGCTACTGAAACACTATAAAGCCAACACTGACTTCCCCCACAAGGGAGTTTCTGACTCAGCCGTCATTAGCGACGGATCCCAAGGCAGGCAAGCTTAACCAAGCCATAGCGATGCCTTCGGACAGAGGCAGCAACAGGGATTGCTACAAGATGTGAGTTCGTAATCTGGACTACTAATTCGTGGAGTATATTCCACAGTGGTCTATTTCCCTCGACTACATATGTGTACTGACTTTCTCCCCGTTTCTATTTCAATTTCTACCTTGTGTTATACCCATCTCAGTCTGTTACAACTGATAATCTGTTATGGTGATTGATTTACCCACGCACACATGGACTCTCCCAGCTATAAATAGGAGCAGGTACTGCCTTTTGAGAGAGGGAAGTTTCCAGCGGTCATCTCTAACAGTCGGACCGAACATTCTTGCTGTAACACTCTCGTTTGTATATGTTTGCATTACTCTTTCTGTTAATATATTTGTTTAACTCAATTCCACTCTTGTGTCTTTATTTCTGTCCCTAACAAGGCCACAACATAATCGATACCCCGGAATAAGCAAATGATCGAACCTTGTAGATCAAGGGACATAAAGACTCTTTTCTTCGTTCTAATACTGTAGTTTCATCCCGATTTGCATCTGAGTGCTTACATTTTGTACCGATTTTACCTTTTTAAATATGACCCAAATCATACATTGTATGTTGTAAAAATTCAGAAAATGTTCGTCGGCAACGGCGAGAAATATTTGTCCTGTCTGTGGAAATTAAACCTTAAGTGTTCGGACGTGCCTAAGATGGTTTCCCCAGTTTCGCCCGGGAAGTTTTTCTCTCGAAGATTCCCTTCATTCCTTTGTCCGTTGTAACATTCTGACCTCTGATTCCCAAGCGACAATTTTCAGAAATAAAATATATTTCCAGTTCTTCTCAACCAATCTAAATCTCAAGATTAATATGGCGATTTTCTAAGCGTAGCTTAGGTGTGGCACATGGCCGAAAATATGGAGCACCCAGTGAGGACCGAACTCGCTACTCAGTCGTAATAGATCTAGCGAGACAAGCTTGCTAACCATTACACCACGTCGAGGTAACCAAATGATATTATAGGCGTAGTTTAGATGTAGCACAAGGCCGAAAGTGTGGAGCACTCAGTGAGAACCGAACTCAGTACTCAATCATAATAGATCTAGCGAGACAAGCTTGCCAACAAGCTTATTAACCATTACACTACATCGAAGTGTTCAATGATTTTCTAAGCATAACTTAGATGTGGCATAAGGCCGAAAGTGTGGAGCACTCAGTAAGGATCAAACTCACTACTCAATTATAATTGATCTCTAGTGAGACAAGCTTACTAACCACTATAATTCGTCGAGATGTTCATTTTCAAGTTCAATATACGAAGTTAAAAGAATCATTATCCTGGTATCTGACACTGGATCGCAGCTGTAATAAAGAAATTAATTTTAGAGAAGAAGGGCGACTTGTGAATGTAGTGATTAAGAAAGAATATAAATTGACTTACCTGAACTGCACCGGCCATGCTAAGCCAGAAGAGTACCCATTTAGCGCGCCGGAAACGTTGGCATATCTTGGGTTGGATCGAACCCCAGCCACACAATTCCCCAGTTTCTTCATCGTCTTCTACGGTATCGGGGAGTCTCGTGTGACATGTGGGGATCTTTCCATTCTTTTCTGTCGGAGACATAACGCCATTCTCGTTCATGGCTGTATAAGAAATTGGTCCCGTCATTTTGTGTTGTCTGTACGATAGCTCGTCACGTGATGGGCTTGTTGAAGTCGTTATAATTAAAGATCCGAGGGTAATGTGTTGAGCCTTCCTTTGTATTAGTTTATTGGTTACAGATAATCCCGACTGTGCGTATCCGGTTAATTAAGCCTGTCAAACATGGAGGGACTGATAGTCTTGAAGGTCGCTAAAGATTTTAGCAGTTAATCTTACTTTTAAAGGTTTTATTTTCACATAAATGTATAAAATTTGAACTTTATTAACGAAATAATGATAGAAAAATTATCTAAAAAATAGCATAAAAATTGTGCACACGAATACACTTAGACGCTTATAAATTTGGACCAAAAAAATCCAGGTTGAAATTGAATGTTTACTTACTTTTTCTTATTACCTATGTTTGTTTTTAATGGAGTCTTATTTCATTTTTTTTATAAAATGGCTGTTTAGAACAAGAACAACAATACATTTCCTTTTAAAAATTTTGTTTCCTTTTCCGTAGTTCGCAATTACTTCGATTATCAGTGATCTTCCGTAGTTAAAAAATATGGCAAGGGGGAAAAAAACTTGAAATCGATATTTAAAATGGACGCGATCGGGGAATGCTTTCTTTTCATTCGCCTAATTAAAATATAAGTTTTATTTCTCAAGTGAACAAGAGGATTAAAAAAAAAAAACTACGAAAACTTTATTGCTATATTCTTTAATGGAATTTTTTTTTTTAGTTTTTAATATATAATTTTGGCAAACTGAACCGCGACTTCAATCGTTTGGTTACTATTAAGGTTCCTTTTAGCAGATATGTTTATATTTCTAACTGTCGTCTTCGAAATGAATACACTAACCTTGTGAGTTTAAGACGATTCTGTGGCCAAATTTGCTTTCTCGACCGGGTAACAATAATTTCGTTTACAAGAAGGAAACAATAAAAAAGTAATGGTTGGAAAAAATATGGCAATATTTGAAGAGTGCTTTTCTCAGAAATTCGAATTTTTTGGCATGCGTTGCAATGTCTGGATTTATTTTCTCACAAAAAAACTGATATGGCACTTTTTTGATATGTATACATACACAAGCATACGCACATACACACACACACACACACACATATATATATATATTCAATAATTTTTGGTCATAAAAGGATAAATATGTTAATTTAGACAATTATGTCTTTTGAAAAATTCAGGTTCTATCTTTCTTAAATCAATCAAATAAGTTGAAGTCAAATAACTGATTGAATTTATTTGACAGATAAACTCTTGCTTTTTATGCGATTAGTTTCCACTGTTGTTTACGCATATATATCTATGTCTCTATGTATTTTGAGTTATGAGACTAAAGCGAGGAAGTAGGTGTCAGGTTGAAGAAAAAAACAAACAGTCTTTGTGTAAGATTTTTTCCAACGACAGACCTGCACTCATATTGTGAGGGGGGCCATTTAGCCAAACCAAATTAAAAAAAAATAGTAGCACAATTTTTAAAAAAGCAGCAAGAGAGAAGATATAGGCAAACGAATGAAACAATTATGGTTCAGGAAACATTCCCTATATAAGATTTACCTAAAGTTATTTTTTTAAATAGCGGGAGAAAAAAACAAGTGGTATAATTGAGTTGAAACTGGCAAGGATTTAAAATTCATTATAAAAAAAGTTATTTATAAAGCAGAAAATAAGATATAAAAAAAACTCTTTTATGTTTGTATATAAGGCTTTCAGGTTTTAAATATTTCTGTATATCTTGTTATTTTTCTTTTCTCTACGTGTTTAAGGGGGTGGTTTGTTTTGTTTTGTTTTAAGGAAACTTAAAAACACAATAATTTTTAATGATTCCGTTTTCTTCACAACAAAATGTCACCGGGAAAGAATCTTCGCTTCACTTTGCTAAGTAGAATCCAAATCTGAAATAAGAAAGAAAGACCGAAATTTAGAATAATTGAATGTAAAATTTTGCTGAATAAAATCTGTCATTAATATGCGAGAGCCAATAACAATAACAAAAACAGCAGAATTGCTAAAAGAATGACGATCGGTCAGAGCCGCGGTCACCATCCTTTTACACCACGGGCCGGTGCCATGAATGGCAATTTTTCCACGCACTGAGTGGTCGGTGTCAGTCAGACGCAACATAAAACACAATAACAAAGACTGTGACAGTCAATAAAATACGAAAATCTCAGATATGCAACAACTCAAATACAAGGATCGTATTATTCAAGGAATTGTTAGTTAATGTCTCATTAAGTCTAGTTAACTCTTAATCTCATTAATATTGCTAATTGATTCTTTTTATAAATTACTTCTTTATGATATAATATAAAACACTCTAATTTATATATATAACTATATATATATATATATATATACACGCAAGCAACCTCATTCTGTTTCACAGCTCCTCAGTGTGGCTAGGCGTCCGATTTCTGCAAGACGGGATCGAAACGCGACTGATTTGACCTCTAGGCCATTTTCGCATGGCAGAAAGAACCCAATTCAATTTACTTGAAGAGTAATGCTTAATAGCAGTGGAAGCCGCTGTTTTTAAAAACCCCTTTGTCTAGAAAGCTCAACCGGATCTCCGGGAGCATATATATAATCATCCACAGACACTGTTTCACAGCTCCTCAGTGTGGCCAGACGTCCGATTTCTGCAAGCCGGGATCGAAACACGACGATTTCATATATATATATATATATATATATGATTGGTGTATACGGAATAAATTCCAATAACCAACAATTACTATTCTTAAAAGAGTGCTTAATACAGAGTAGAGCTTGGAATTTTCGTTTTTTATATATTAGATAATGTTATTTTTAAACGTATATATCTGTTTTAATGTCCTTTCTTTCCCTATTCTTTATTTCTCTGTTCTATTTGACCATTTTTATCTATGCATATTTGCTCGTATAAGTTATATTTTAATAAGTGGTTAGAATTCGTTTAATAACACATTCAGTCTTGAATATTTCTTGGTTGTTGTATCAGACCGTCTAGGTCAATGTATGTGGATGTGTGTACATGTATTTATCGGTGTCTATGTGTATAGAAAATGTATGAACATTTAATTGTGCATGTATATGTGTGTTCGTTTTTTTTATAAAGGGCCGTGGAGATGTTTCCTGTCTGGTCACCTTTTTGTGTGTGTATTTATCTAAATATGTCTGGGTGCTTATGTATTATAATCTAAGTGCATTTATATTGTCTTACGCAAGAGGTTAGTCCCCCACTCACACACTTTGAATTAAAATGTATCCATTTTGTCAGGAAGACCAGTCGATCTTAACATCTATTCTATCGTAATTTAAATGAAAAATTAAATTGAATAATATATTTTTTTTTCTTTTCTCCTCAGTAATTTTATAATTTTAAACTTAATAGAGATTAAATTTAGATTTTAAAATTGGCAATTTGTTAATTTTAATTTTGATTTCAAATTTTATCATATAATTTAATACTTATTGGTTAGAATAAATTCTATTTTAGTATAACCCCAACTTTAAAGCTTTTAATAGCTATTATAACCTTATTTCGTTGCCAAGTTTTTTTAAATTCTCGTATACTTGTATTTTGATTGGTGATTCCAGCTTATGTAACAGCGTTTTCCCCTTGCGAAGGATCGTTAATTAATTTGAAATTTTTAAAACCCTTTATTCTACATTCAACATCATCACTTGATAAGACATCGGAGGTGTTGAAACAAAATGACTATTTTTGTAGTGATTTTATAACATATTTATGTTATAATTTTTAAATAAACAATTATATATATATATATATATATATATATATATATATATATATATATATATATATAAAGGGAGAGAGAAAGTTGGAAAGAGAGAGAGAGAGAGAGAGAGAGAGAGAGAGAGAGAGACGAATATTATGAAAAGAATAAATGACAACAGAATCGTACACATGTGTTAATACGCACGTGTGCAGGTGTACACATACGCACATACGCGCGCAGTTGCACAGGCGCATAAAGAAGAAGGAATAACCAAAATAACGAAAATGATAAAATAGGCAGACAATTTATGATATCTCCTGACGAGTGGACCGAACAACTGCACAAAGATTAGTCGACAAAAATCTGGAATATAGGTGATGAATATAATATTAATTAGCTAATTGTGAAATTTGTATTAATTCCTATACATTTAATTTATTTGTTTTAAACGTTTTTTTATGGGTACTCATATTTGTGTAGATCTGTTTTGTTTTTTCTTTTATTTATTTATTAAACAATATATTTATTTATTTACATCTATCTGCCTGAATGGAGGGCGCATATTTTTCTAAGAAGATTTCTCGAATACTCAGGCGGGTAAATGTAAATAAATAAATATAGTGTTTAATAAATAAATATAAAACAGAATATCTACTCAAATATAATGAAATAGACGAAGTCCGACAATTATTTTAATATATTTATACGTTATTTTTATAGATAAAAATATCTAAGCAAATGCTCTGTTTATAATAAACAGTATTAACAACTTGTACTGGCCTGAACGTCCAAGAAATTTCAACGACAGGAATCGAACCTGTATCCCATACGGAATCTTGATATAGCCAGACGTGCTATACCATTTAGCTACAGAATAGAAATCACGGGAATGTTTTAGTTTAAAAAGCAGTAATTCGACCTTGCTAACCAGACGAATCCTCTGTAGGTAAACACACTAAAAATGACAACCACCTCTGACAGTGCCTTTCTTGCCTTATTTGATTACGGAAAAATATTCGTGAATATGAAAGAATTATGATAAAAATAAGCAGACATGATGTTTGTAATTTTTATTCAGACATGGCTAAAAGAGAAATTGGTACAAAAATGCACAAATTTATCTATCTATCTATCTATCTATCTATGTATATGAGTATATGTCTTTGTATATATATATATATATATATATATATATATATATATATATATATATGCAGAAATATAGTCTTAAAGTGTGCTATATTTATGGGGTAAAGTGCTCAATATCAGAGATAGAGCGTGTGTAAATATAAAAGTGGACATGGAAGTCAGCATATATATATATATATATATATATATATATATGCATGTGTGTGTGTGTGAGTGCGTGCGTGCGTGCAAATCGAGAGGGTAGTAAAAAAAGATATGCACAATTCCTTCCATTATTAATTATTCATGTTCTCTCTCCCTATCTCTCTTTTCATGACCGTTGGTACCTTCACATTCCATTTTTTTCCAAAGAGCTTCTCATCATTTGAAAAGAATAGGAAATCTTAGGAAATGATATAGGCGCCCGCTTCAATCAAGTGACAAACTCCCTTGCGTTGGAATGTAGAATATTTAAGGAATTTGCTACCTTACAACTGAAGGCCAAACGCGCTTTTCTGAACATTCAACCGTCTTCCGCCATTGAGATCTCATGTCACGTGCTACGCCATATTTGTTCTGACCGAAGCCAACAAAGACAAAAGATGTGTTTCTCTTTCCTTCTCTCTCTTTCTTTCTCTTTTTCTGTTGAACCGTCATTATATTCGAATATAACGTTATTGAATTTACTAGTCCCATTATGTAAAACATGATATCAGAAAAAAGACGTCAAAACGTCCATTCACTCGAATGATTTACATAAATATGTTTTTTATTTATTTATTAATTTCTTTTTACGGTTTATCAACCTTTTTGCAAGTTATTCAAAGAAACTGTTTTTTTTAGATTACAATAATGTTTTGGAGATAATAATGATTTACTGTTAAAAGTCCTACTAATTAATCAATAGAGTGGATTCATGCCTTTCTCAAAGGTATTTGCGTGTAAGTAAATATAACGAACCCGACTGAAATTGAAACTCCGTTCTAATTCCGAGCCACTTTCCATTATGCCACCAGCACATCCAAGCTTGCAACAATTGGTGTTCCCAAGCGGTCACCTATCTATATACTGACTAGGCACAATGTTGCTTAACTTCGGTTATCGTATGAGAATACATAAATAATGACGCAGTCAATTCTGGCGGTCGGGAAAGAAATAAGATTTTTTATTTCTTTACCTCCGTCAAAATAAAAAACAAAACAATGATTGATAAATAAATTGCGTAGTTCCATGACTGTTCTTGGGAAAGATGGTTGGCTGGTTTCTCATTGACCTTTCAATGGGGCTGAGGTCAAAGTTGTTCCTCTTCCAAACTGGTTGCCAGTCTACCCTGCTATTTTATTCCTAGTTAGAGGAAGGAAATATGCGCCTGTCTTTTTAATGTTAGTGCCTTAATGATTCAGCTTTTCTTTTTTTTAACAGTTTCAATATAGTTTTCCGTCATTAAAAATAATCGATGCGGTGATAGATTTTAAACTTTAAAGCAAGAGTTCTCTTGTTAAATTGTAATAAAAATCCAAGAAAAATGTCCATATTGTACTAAAATAGTTTAACCCATCAATATTATTTAAAAAAGACAGCTGTACTATTCCTGAGACATCAGCAGCTACAGACGCGAACCTGCAGACTCTTTGTTTCCTTTAGCGCAATGATTCCCAAACTTGGGGCGCATGCCCCACCGTTGGGGCATGGTAATATTTTGGTTTACTATATCAACAAAATAAAGGGACAATTCGAGAATGAGTTATTGACAGTGATTTATTCTTTAGTGAGCTCAAATTTCATTTTGCATTATTATTTCATGATTAAAATGATCAAAGTATATTACAGAAAAAGCTTTCATTCAAATATTTTATATTTCTGCCTCTATTATATGTTTTGAAACTATATATATTGAACTGTCTTTTTTTTTAGTTTTTCTCTTCATGGACGCCATGATCTTCAGAGGCTTGTTTAGAGACCAAGTTAATGGCCTTTTAAGCTTCCTTCACGTGAATAGTAGTAATATTTTGAATATGTAAGAATTAAATATTACAAGCGGGCACCAGAGTTTTAGAAAATACCAAAGTGGGGCATGGCCCAAAATCGGTTATGAACCACTGCTTAACGTGACAGAAAATAAATAAATGTACCCGAAAAAGCAGCAACGACAAATTACAAATTAAACTTAGTACTAGTTTGCATTCGTTCATCTCGCATGGTAATAGTAGTGTGAAGATTCAGTCCTTGGTGATGAGACTAGTGATTGTAAATGGAGGCCTTGCTCTCTCCATGCCACATGTCTCTCGTCCAGACAAGATAGAAATGAATACAAGGCAGTACATTTGGAGCTGGCTTGGCTGCAGGAGTTGCTGGAAGGTTGTCAGTGTTGACAGCTTTGAGTCCCCATTTTAATTTTCTGTCTGGATGTACTTCCGTGTATGAATATGACCGCAAGGGAGCGGAGGTTTAAAATCAGGGTATTTCTTCTCCTAAATGGACTAACTTCCAGGACTGACGAGAAACAGCTGGATATGAAGTGCTAATGGTCCGTCATCAACTGAGTTGTCAGACTTGTCTTCGATTAAAGGTAAACTGGTTTTTACGAGAAAAATATAGTAGTGGCTTCTGGTAAAGAAAACATTCTAGCTCCTGGTTCTCATCTGGTCACTGGATGTACAGACTTAAGCAGCACCAAATCCGATTAATCCAAAAATGGATAAACAACGGGGAACACCTGGATTAAGTTTTTTTAATCAATTTAGTAAAAAAAAAAATGAGGACCTGTTCTTCTCTTATGTGTTGAATGGCCAGGAATTATACCCAATTTGAATGAAAGTGAAATGGACATCTATGTCGGGAGGAGTAATCTCCCCTTCTGTCCGACAACAACAGCTGAGTGACATGTATGTATGTATGTACTGTTGGCTATGATAAGTTTTTAGCTACCCTTAATTACAGCAATTTTGGCTTGTTTTATAACTTCTCTTCTTTTCTTTTTTTCAGACAATACCGTGTTAGTATCAAGCTAATCTCATCTATAAACAATAGATGACTTATATTTTGCAATGTAAGTTCGCGGAAGTAAGGAAATTAATGCATTTCAACGAGGGCAAATAATAGGATGGCATCAGTCAAACAGAGAAATTGCTAGGTTTTTCCAGGTTAATCATCAAACGGTTAACAATATTATCAAGAAATTTAATGAAGAAGGCCATTGTCATGTGGGACAACGTTCAGGAAGACCAAGCATCGTATCTGAGTGAACGAAACGGGCACTGAAGAGGGAAGTCATCAGAAACCGTCGTCAGAGTGTCAAAGATGTCGCCAATAGCATGGAAATGTCGATATATCCGGTGAGAAAGACTCTGAAAGAGCTAGGCTATCAAAGAAGAATTGATGAATTAAGAATTAATATGCAAAAAAGAAGCCCTTGATTTCAGAGTTTAATAGGAACCTTCGTATGGACTGGACGAGAGAATTCGAGAGCAAAGATTATGAATTTTGGCAGTCAGTAATTTGGTCAGATAAAAGTAAATCCTGCCAAGATTCGAATTCGAGATAAGTTTATGTTTGGAGAAATCATAATGAGACATGGAACAGTGAATGTCTGCCGGCGACCGTGATACATGGAGGTATTGGGGTAATGGTGTGGGATGCTGTCTGTTTTGGAGGGAAATCTGAGCTGATTCATGTTGACGTGCGGTTGAATGGTCCAAAATACTGTCAAATATTAGAGAAAGGACTGCTCCCACTATTTGAAACCAATCAGATTGACAAGAATGTCTGCCTTTTTCAAGAAAAAGGGGCGCCATGTAATACGAGCAAAGTAGCAAGGACCAGGAAGGAATCGCAAAAAATCAAGTCCCTGCCATGGGTAGCCTAAACTCCTGACATGAATCCAATAGAGCCCAAAATACTGTCAAATATTAGAGAAAGGACTACTCCCACTATTTGAAACCAATCAGATTGACAAGAATGTCTGCCTTTTTCAAGAAAAAGGGGCGCCATGTCATACGAGCAAAGTAGCAAGGACCAGGAAGGAATCGCAAAAAATCAAGTCCCTGCCATGGGTAGCCTAAACTCCTGACATGAATCCAATAGAGCCCAAAATACTGTCAAATATTAGAGAAAGGACTACTCCCACTATTTGAAACCAATCAGATTGACAAGAATGTCTGCCTTTTTCAAGAAAAAGGGGCGCCATGTCATACGAGCAAAGTAGCAAGGACCAGGAAGGAATCGCAAAAAATCAAGTCCCTGCCATGGGTAGCCTAAACTCCTGACATGAATCCAATAGAGCCCAAAATACTGTCAAATATTAGAGAAAGGACTACTCCCACTATTTGAAACCAATCAGATTGACAAGAATGTCTGCCTTTTTCAAGAAAAAGGGGCGCCATGTCATACGAGCAAAGTAGCAAGGACCAGGAAGGAATCGCAAAAAATCAAGTCCCTGCCATGGGTAGCCTAAACTCCTGACATGAATCCAATAGAGCCCAAAATACTGTCAAATATTAGAGAAAGGACTACTCCCACTATTTGAAACCAATCAGATTGACAAGAATGTCTGCCTTTTTCAAGAAAAAGGGGCGCCATGTCATACGAGCAAAGTAGCAAGGACCAGGAAGGAATCGCAAAAAATCAAGTCCCTGCCATGGGTAGCCTAAACTCCTGACATGAATCCAATAGAGCCCAAAATACTGTCAAATATTAGAGAAAGGACTACTCCCACTATTTGAAACCAATCAGATTGACAAGAATGTCTGCCTTTTTCAAGAAAAAGGGGCGCCATGTCATACGAGCAAAGTAGCAAGGACCAGGAAGGAATCGCAAAAAATCAAGTCCCTGCCATGGGTAGCCTAAACTCCTGACATGAATCCAATAGAGCCCAAAATACTGTCAAATATTAGAGAAAGGACTACTCCCACTATTTGAAACCAATCAGATTGACAAGAATGTCTGCCTTCTTCAAGAAAACGGAGCGCCATGTAATACGAGCAAAGTAGCAAGGACCAGGAAGGAATCGCAAAAAATCAAGTCCCTGCCATGGGTAGCCTAAACTCCTGACATGAATCCAATAGAGCCCGTTTGGGACCACATCAAGAGTGTGCAACCAAAATCACGTCAGTGGCAACCCTTAAAGAAACATTGCTAAAGGAGTGGCAAAATATGGATCAGACGTTTGTTTATGACTTGATCAAATCTATGAAAATTGGATACAAGCACTGAAACTAGTAAATGGCCGACCTACTCCATACTAGTTCCAAATACTGTTTGTCTATGTTGAATAGCGATTATGTAAGTACATTTTTAAATTGGATGTAGTTTATTTCTCCTGGCTAAAAACTTTTCTTAGGCCACTGTATGTTGATCTTCGTGTCACGCATCTTTTCACATCAGTTTGGGCTGTTCCGTTATTTTCTTATTATTTAGTTGGGAAATATATTTAGTATATTTGAATGAAATTTCATTGATGCTGGATAGTTAGTGGTTGAAGCTTATAATATTTGTAGTCGTTTTTTTTACAGTTTATATGGTAAAGAATTTGTATTATAGATACGCATTTGTCTGAGTGATTGTTTTTACTTGGTTGGTGTTATGCGATTTAGTCCCTGACGATCCGCGTAGGTGAAACCTTGGAAGGTTTGTCTGGCTCTTTAGGTTTAACTTAGGTTTGCTCTACTTAGCGTATTGAGCACTTTCTTTAGTTATTTTAGTTACTTGTATTGGTTTTTTTTTCTTTGGACTCTGAACTTGGATGCTAGACGATTATTTTCGGCTGACGTACATGTTCTCTGTTCTTTCTTTTTTTGTACCTTTTTTTCCCCTTTGGTATTGGTTTGTTTATTTACAAATCAAGGCACGTAAGGTTTTCCGGACGAGTATAATTTCTTATATTTAGAAGATTACAACTAGTAAATATATATATATATATATATATATATATATATATATATACACAGTTAACAGATGAAGAAAATTTCGAAGGACTTAGGGATCGATTTTAAGTTTTGAATATAAACTGCGCGTTAGGGGCAAATAAATCTACTGTGTGTGTGTGTGTGTGTGTGTATGTATACGTATAATATAAAAGGATCAATATATATATATATATATATATATATATATTAATAATTACACCAAGGTAATAATGTCAATTAAGCGCAAAGAGTTTGCTAGGAGTGAATAAAAAGGTAAAGACTTTCGGAAAAAAAACCCGAAACGTAATACTAAACAGGAAACAATGGATACACTTCTACTTCCCGTATATATAGCTCTATCCCAATACAGACCACACTTCTTTTGTATTTTAAACAACAGTTATCATATATATATATATATATATATATATATATATATATATATATATACAGAGTGCGATGGGAAAATTTTACATTTTTAATTTCGCGCATGCTCGTTGTTTGTTTTTGATTTTGTTGACTGCCCAGTATGGTAGGGTTAGTTGGACATCGTCTGTGAGAAAAAGAGCACAATGACGCAGTTCACTTCGCCAGAAATTTGGAAACATCATGCTCTATTGTTTGTCATTCGCACAGGAAGCTCGAATATGAACATTTCAGAGTGTTTTGGTGTCAATCTGAGGACAGTGCAGAGGATTCGGAAAGAGTTAGATGATTCTAATGGTGAGTACGAAGGTACGGCAGCTCGGAAAACTGACTCTGATCGTTCTGATAAGAAAAGAACCCTCAAATTTGTTGGTGGGAGCCTCGTACTCAACAAGGAGACTTACATTAAGTGTCTTGAGGAGGTCGTGCAAGAGGGTGGCTGCTGGAAGACCCTATGTCTGGCAATAGGACTCTGCACCATGCCACATAAGCAGAAGAACACAGTCGTAGCTGTCAGACAATTTCTGTGGCCACCTCACCATTTACATCTAGTCATCTAAATCCCTAGACTGCAACCCCTTGATTATTATGTTCGGGGCGCGGTTGAGCGAGAGATCAACAAAACTTCTTGTAAAACCAATAATGAACCGAAGGCAATGATTATGGCAGCATTCACCAACTTCAACAAGGAGACCGTCCAGAAGAGATGCAGGAGATTCCAAAGTCGTCTGGAGGCCGTGATTGAAGGCAATGGCGATTTTGTTGAATAAATGTACTCTTTAATATTTCAAGATATTTTTGTGGAATTTTGGCCAATATATTTGTTATGATGAGATATCAGTGATATTTTAATTTTTGTGTAATTTAGACGACAATTTATCCATCGCACTCTGCGTGTGTGTGTGTGTATATATATATATATATATATATATATATATATATATATACACACGCTTGAATACGATATTTATTCCTTACGCTTTACCCCTGTCTCTTTCGTGTTGCATTGGTGATAATCGGCTGTTTCTCATTTTTTTTTTTACTTTTAACAAGTGACGTGAGGCCGTGTACATATGCGTTTATGTTCGTGAGTACGCACTCCTGTAAGTCTCCTATATTCCTCCTCTCTTGCCCTCCCCCCCCCCACCCAGCTTAGCACTCATTTTTATATCTACCCCCGATTCTGCATCGTACCGGGCCATTATCTGCGCGACTGCTATTCGCCCAACAGGAAGCACGTGACTAATGACTCAAGACGCCTCATTGAAAACTCTGTTATTTGCAGGACGTGAAACGCTGTCATCACGATTCCCGGCCTGGTTCTGGTTCGATGGTAGGGGTGAAAGAATAGGAAAGCAGTTCTAATTACTCACACGTGTACTATATATACATAAGTATATTATTATTATTATTATTATTACTATTACTATTATTACTACTACTACTACTTTAAAACGGATACTTGTGTTTAAAATAGACCTTCATTTTTAATTTAAATAGTGTCACTCGGATGCGTATTCGAGAAATCATAATAAAATAGATAAAAATAAATCTCAAATACGAGTAACTCTTGGCCTTTACGCCAACTGTATCATTATAATTATTTTTATATAATAATGTTCACCCAATACAAGGCCCGAAAGCCACTCAAGGACCATAAATAGAGCAGGATTCAAGGAGTCAGAAGATGACACTTGATGTTACATTTAAATATCGTACAATACAGAAAAACAAGAAACCACAAGAGATTTCCACAAGCGAGAAGTGCGAGAGAAGAAACTACAAGAATACGATTATATTTCGCATCGTAGTTGACAGAAATGTAAAAAGCTGGAAGGGCGAGAGAAGAAACTGTGGAAACAAAACTAATGGCCGCTTCTAGCAATTCCATCAGTAAAATTTTTGAAGACCAAAGTTAACTGGGAAGGTTGAGTTCCATAAGCGAGAAATGAGAGAAGAAACTGTCAGCATAGAACTTGCGGTTGCATCTAGCCATTTCAGTATGCCGCGAAATTTACTGAAAATTTACCAAGAAAATTGTAAAGCACTTTTTTTAAAGCTCCATTTTCAATTTGAATGCTTCTAAAAACATTTCTCCATTGTTTAATACTGCAACGAAACAGTTTCAAGCAACAAGTTAGTGTTACACTAAATCCGACGTAAAAAATTGTTTTTTTTTTGCATCTAGCAATTCCAATAGTAAAATTACAAGACCTAGCTACCAATCAAGAACTGCGCTTTTTTTTTCATCCCAATTATTTTTTAAACCATTTCACCCCAAGCAAGACAATAAAGCCACTAAGACGTAAGGGCTTACTGACAGTGGGAGAATATGAAAAAAGGAAAACAATTATTAAAGAGAGAGAACAACAAAAGAAGAAGAATTAAGACAGAAGATAACGAATGACATTGCATTTAGATTTTTGAAGGTAAATGTTGACTGGAAGGCAAGAAGTTGCAAGATAGTTGCACTGGCGAGGAGTGCGAGCGAATAAACTGTTAGCATAGAACTTACGGTTGCATCTAGCCATTTCAACAGTAAAAGAGTATGACACCCAGAGAAATGTTGTTGTTTGTTTATTATGATGATGTTGATAATAATAATAATAATAATAATAATAGATCAAGCTGCCAATAAAGAAAACCGAGAAAATTTTACTGCGCCACTCTTTCAAGCAGAAAGATTTTTTAAATAATTTCACACCAAACAAGGTAATAAAGCAACTAAAACGCAAGGGGGTTGCTGTGTGTGAGGGAGTAAGGAAAAAGAAAACATTACTAAGGAGAGAGGAATAAAGAAGCATCCTTATTACCTTCATATTCCATTAGTAAGGAAGAAATTCAATCCAGATAACTGCTTTCCAAGAACCAGCAATTTGTGGAAAAGTCTCTCGAATAGAAAATTCCCGTATCACTGCAATCTTAACTTCTTTAATTCTAGCGTTAAACATTATCTATGCCACACATCATCATAATCTACACTTAACTCCTCCCCTCTTACGTCCATACAACAAACTCATTCAGTGACTCTCTAGCCTGAGTTAGGTCTCATAAATTGCATTGCTGAAATTTGTTAAATGTAACCGTAAGTTCTATGCTAACAGTTTCTCGCTGGTGCAACTCTCTTGCAGCTTTTGGCTTTTCTATCAAACACGATCTTCAAAAACTTAAATGAAACGTCAATCGCTATCAACTGTATTTTTTAAAATTTTATTCTTCTATTGTTCTTACGCGTTAATAGTTGTTTACTTTTTCTCATACTCTCTATCTCTCTGTCTCTCTCACGCAGTAATCCTTTGCGGCTTTATTGCCTTGTTTGGGGTGAAATGATATAAAAAGTAAAATGCGATAAAAAAATGCGTACTACTAGGTTGTCGACTAAGTCCCATCACTTTCCTGTTGAAATTGCTAGATGCACAGCCATTAGTTCTATTTAAATAGTTTCTTCTCTTTCACTTCCAGCTTCTTGCATTCCTTTTAACTACGATTGTGAAAAGTTTAAATACAACGTCAGTTGCCATCTTCTTGAATTCCTGTTCTTTTTATTGTCATTTCCCCTCAACAATGTTTTCTCTGTTTCCTTCACTCTTAGCTACCCTCAAACCACCACCACCTAAAGCTACGGATAGACGAACCGGAGAGCAGAGTTCGAATTCCAGTCGAATCCATTACATTCACTTACATGAACCCTTGGAAAAAGGTATAAATCTTCTTCTTATGCGTAAATAATCGATCAGGCTGGGTTTTTGGGTGGCAATCGGTCTAGGAGAAAGTAGCTCTGAATTCAAAACTGTATGTAGCCATGGTGTAGCACATACTATACAGCTAAAAAGTCGGAGTTAGAGCCCCTAAGACTGTTCGTTGCTGATTTCAGCTTCCTTCAGACAGCTCCTGCGACGGCACTGGTGTCAGACTGTAATCGCCTTGCTGTTCCTTTGGATCCTCTGGAAAGTGGGGACATGCTGCTCAGGCTGGATCCTACCTTACAGATGTGTGGGATCAAATTCATGCTCACTGATGACTGGCGAAGGCCTTTCTGAAGTTACCGTGTCTTTAGCGTCTTTAGCGCCTTGCTTGTAGTGAAATGAATAAAAATGACCTGAAAAGGGCCTTAAAATGTGCATCAAAATATGTGATTAATCATCAAGCTTTTCAGATAAATAATCTCGTCTTGAAAATCCATGGTCCTTCAATACGTAGGCGATTACTGCTCTTTGCGGCTTCGTTTTAATACTCTCAAATTGTGGACTTTTATTAGCATTTCTGGGAAAGATAGAGGAGTGATCTCACACTGCTTTCTCCACTGTTTTGAATTAAGAGTGGTTCTTCACCTAGACTGGTTACCAATCAAGCTTACAGAGATCAGTGGGACAATTCTGAGTTAAGAACTTTGAATCTTAAACCTAATCTGCCTGCTGATGAATACTGCTACTGCTACTCGACACCCTTCAGTGTACTGCTGCTGCCATTGAAGTTTTGTGATTTATCTTTCTGTCTTTATTAACGGCTTCCATTTCTTATTTATTTCTATGCTAGGCCTACTAATGCAATCCTCATAGCCTAGCATAAGCGTTGAATTTTTTAGACGTCTGACTCTCCAGTGTTTTTACCTGTTCAGTATTTTTACTTGATGATTACAATTTTTCATACATAATGAGCGTTCAGTGATTTAATTGTCTCACCCTTAATTAGTGAGGGTCTTAGCAAGCAAACCTTAGAGACCAGCTCACTAGCTCCTGTGCTACGTTGAGGCGACAAATTAAATGATTATCATCAATGTTTACTAAGCTTAGTCTGAAAACAAGCCAGAAGTGTTGAACAGCGAGTAAAGATCAAATTGACTCGTTAACCATTGTTCCAAAGCGATGCACCAATTAGCTGAATACCAACAGTGATATCGAACGAATTCGAACAATAAAAGTCAACAATCAGTTTTTTTTTTCGTTTTTTTTTCCCCCTCAGAAAAATCTCAGTGAAAAATGTCATGATGCCATTTCTGATTTTAAGTCTCTAGTTGGGACCCGGAAATAAATGTGTATACACCAGAAATAATAATAATAATAATAATAATAATAATAATAATAATAATAATAATATTCGTCCAGACATCATGATCAATGAGCATAAAAACAGAATGTGTTTTCTTATCGACAAACTATGAAAAGACAAATATCTTGAAGTTGTAGTTGGAGCCCTTGGATTGATTGGAAATGGTTCCGATAGATTCATTGAAGGGATTCCTGGAAGCCCATGCCTTAAAGAAATACACAAAAAATACAGCATACCCAAATTAAGGAGAAAGGAATACTACAGGCGGGTGCATCAGGTTCTGAAAACCGAGCTGAATTCGGAAAGCAGAATATCAGCCATAAACACCTCGGCTATGCATGTTGTGCAATATAGTTTCAACATCCCTAACTGGACCATAGCTGACATTAAGCGAACGGACGTCAAAACGAGAAAGCTTCCCATCTGCTACCGCATGCATTATTCCAAAGCTGATGTTAATTGTCTGTATGTGCCCAGATCCGAAGGAGGCAGAGGACTCGTTTAACTAGAACTGTCTTACAAAACTACAACTATCTGCCTCCAAAGATACCTGGAAACTACAGGAGACTGAATCATGATTTGTGTCAAAGAACATGAAAGCAGTAATAAAGGATAGCAACAATTTCAAAATGGAGTTCCAAATGAGTGACGAAATACAAGTAAAGCACATTACACAGTACAAATGCTCGCTAATTAGAAATCATCAAGCACAATTACTAAAAGATTATGTTAGCCTATGTAGATTCTGTGATAAATATCCAGAAAGTCGGCATGATAGAATGGGCAAATATCTGCCCTGGTAAATATGCGACATTTGCAGAAAGGAAACTGCAAGAAATTGGTATGCACATCATCTAGACCCAGATAGGACCTGTAATAATTTTATGCACACGGATAGAACAATCAAAGCTAATCGCTCAGATATCTTGATTAGAGATCGCAAAGACAAAAAGTGCCTCCTTATTGATATGACGTCTGCAATGTATCTTTGAAGATCATCAAAAAGCTATCAAAATAAAGGACCTTGAAATCGAAATCTCAAAAATGTTGCACATGAGAACATCAACAATTCCAGTTGGAGCCCTCGGACTGATCGGAAAAGATTCCGGTAGACTAATTGAAGGGATTCCTAGAAGCCCATGCCTTAAAGAAGCACAAAAAAACATATTCTCACGAGTACAGTCTACACCTTACGAAGAGCTTTATGTAAAATATGTGCGTGATTTTTTTTAATTGCTCAGTGGAAAATGTCATGACGCCATTTCTGGCTTTAGGTCTCTGGTCGGGACCCGGAAAGAAATGAGTATACACCAGAAATCAAAGGAATAATAATAATAATAATAATAATAATAATAATAATAATAATAATCGTTCCCTCCCGTCGAAACACAAAGACAGAGGAACAGAATTATTGACTTTCCAATAAATGGATTATTTTTTTAATGATCCCCTACAAAACGTACCCTTGAATTGCGTACCATATTGAGGGTGCATATGTATTCCCACTAATCTTCACCGCTAGAAGCCGACCATCTGTCCTAATTATTACATTGAAATCTACTTGACCTCTGAGTATTTATTCGCTGGCCTTCAATTGTGACATAGTCAATTTCTTTTTTTAGTATGTAGTGAAAACGCTTGCTCACTAGATACGACACACGACTCACTCGTATTTTAAGGAGGGTCATTCCGGTTGACTCGGCTATTACCGTAGTCACTAGGGTAAATGTTTGCCATTACCTTCTTTAATGCAGTGAGGTTGTTTTGTCATTAGGCTTCGGGTCTGCTTATGAGTTGGCCATTAAATGCTGTTGGCTCAGATATCAGAACACAGCCTTGGTTTGAAATGCAAGGGGTAGGTGCTGCTTGCTGGAACGGATCCCTCAATTTATTTTTAGACTGGGAGTCGGAATGGCCGGAAACGACATTCGTGTGCACTTGCCGATGCCGAAAGAATTAAATATTAAAAAATTATAAGAGATAATAATAATAATAATAATAATAATAATAATAATAATAATAATAATGATAATAATGACTGAAATAACTTTCATTATTTTGCAACATATAGACACTTCGACGTGATGTAATAGCAAGCTTGTCGCGTTAGATAAATTACAACAAAATAGTGAGTTTGATCCTCACGAAGTGCCCCCAAATTTCGGTGTTGTGTCATACCTAAGCTACGTTTAGAAAACCAACATAGAAATTTCAGAGGAAAATTGTTAAATACTGTCTTTTCTTTTTCGTTTCTGAAATCGCGTTCTTCTCCAAGTGTAACAACAACAATAATAATAATGATGATGATGATGATGATGCGTACGTTACGACACGACAAATATATTTATTTCTGATAAGTCGCCGTTGAGTAAAAAAACTGATTTTAAAGACATGCGTTTAAAAAAAGCAAGCAAGCAGACTAAAAAAACGCGCGCTTCAAAAACAGCCGGTACGCAGATTTGGACGAGTAATCACGAACTAAAATGACGTTTGAAGGTTATCTGAATGCTTCCAACAAAGCATTTCCCACAAGAAATATACTTTAACTTATCCAATATGTTACTTTCTCAAGGATGCATGTGTAGGTATGTGCGTAATTTGTGTCAGGTGTACACAAAGGTTTAGATTGAAAATGACAAAAGGAGGTGTTACACATGGAAAAGCTTGTAGGTAGTGATTCATATATTTAGGCGGTAGATGGCCAAATGTTGCGTGCTTGCGCGGGTGGAGGTGTGAATAAAAATGCTATAAAATGTAAAAAAAAATGGAAAGAAAGAAAAGAAATGGAATATTGAAAGAACGATAAATATGAAAAGCAAGGTGTTATAAAGAAAGAATGAAAGAAAGAAAGAAAAAGAAAGAAAGAAATAAAGGATAGTAAAAAGAAAGAAAAAGAAAGAAAGGATAGTAAAAAGAAAGAAAGAAAGAAAAAAGATAAAGAAAAAGAGAAAGAAAAAGAAAGAAAGAAATAAAGGATAGTAAAAAGAAAAAGAAAGAAAGAAAGGATAGTAAAAAGAAAAAGAAAGAAAGAAAGGATAGTAAAAAGAAAAAGAAAGTAAGAAAGGATAGTAAAAAGAAAGAAAAAGAAAGAAATAAAGGCTAGAAAAAAGAAAAAGAATGGGATGCAAGTGATATGTAAGTAAAAAAGATATACGGAAAGAAAAATTTTTAAAAAAAAGGAAAGAAAGAAAAGAGAAAGACAGAAAATAAAAAAGAAATAGAAAATAAGGGAAAAAAAGGAAAGAAAGAAAAGAAAAGAAAAAAGAAAAGGAGAAAATGTTTATAGAAATAAAGTCCTAAAGAAGGGAAGGAAGAAATACAGTAAGCTAAAAGAGAAGGAAGGAGAAATAAAAATTAAGGTAGAATGGAGAAAAACAGAGAAACGAAAGAAAGAAGGAAAACAACGAAAGAAAGAAAGAAAGAAAGACGTGAATGCAGACCTAAATGCATTGAAGTCTGAGCTGAAAAGAAAATTAAGAAGACACTCTCAAGGTTAGAACACGTGGGGAGAATATGAGAAAATGAAGACAAATAGTCGATAGATAAAGAGAGGGGAAGGGGAGGATATAGGGAGGGGGAGAGGAGGTTCGGAGAGGTGGGGGCGCAGAGGTTCGCGCGCATGTGTTCAGCTAATGTAGACAAAAAGATTTACCCAAAACGATTACAGTTGAGTAGTAGGAAAAACTACGACAGTGAAAGGCGCTTCTTTCGTGACATCACCGTTCAGTACTTATTTAGTATTCCAGGTGTACTCCACATTTCAGAAATAAATAAACAGAGTGGAATGGAGCGAGAAAGGGTCGCTTCTGGATCGACCTTCCCCGGCTTGAAACCGCTTAGTAAAATTGAAAAAAAAGACAGACTTTGTTACCAGACGAGCAATTTTCGAGCA
>OZ038483.1:9184834-9212334 GCA_964036315.1 Acanthosepion esculentum | reverse complement strand
ACGTTTACGTGTGTTTATGTATGCATTCGTAGTTTGTTAATTAAGAAAAGCCGTTACCGTCCACTCAATAACCATTAGAATAATGCAACAGACCTACCCATAATGCACCACTAACCACCCCAATTTCCACCTTCATATATATATATATATATATATATATATATATACATATATATATATATATATACCTCTTAATAAAATTGGAGAAATAAAAAGCTAAGAAAATGATAACAATATTAGCAATAAAATTGATGATATTTATTATATATTAACCTTTCGAGTAAATAGAAATACGAAAGAAGAGAAAGGTGTATATGTTTGTGTGTATATATATATATATATATATATATGTGTGTGTGTGTATATATATATATATATATATATATATATATATATATATATATATATATACACACACAAACACAAACACACACACATTATATATATATATATATATATATATATATATATATATATATATATATACATTGCTGAAGGAGAGAACACTGTAGTTATCAGTGCGGCAAATGGGAGGAGTGGCGTGTCGAGTTCAAATACCATCCGAGGTCTTTCCTTTCACATTTGTACAAACACCCTCGGGAAAGGTATGAATACATTTCTTTTGTAAGCAGAGCAGATCTGGCCCTCTAGCTTTAGTTGGCACCACAGTCTAGAACAGTTGTACGAACTTTGGTATTTCTAAAATTCTGGTGCCCACCTGTAGTATTTAATTCTTACATATTCATAATTTTACTGCAGTTCACGTGAATGCAGCAAACTGAATGCTCACCCGCGCTGTTTGGTCGATAAAACGTGGGCTCTTCCAGCGACATGTATCACGCCCTCTCCTTTGTTTACCGAGACACGCAAGTCTGTGGAGACGGGAAATACCCTGTATGCCAATTACACATGTACGTACATACATACAAAATATTTTTTATATATACATACTGTATATGCATCGTATGTATTAACACGCATTAACATTCACACTCTCACTCAGACTCACTAGAAAACAATTCCTTGTTAATAACTCATTCTCGAATTGCACCCTTATTCTCTTGATATATATTAAGCCGAAGGATGCACATCCTACGCATCCCACCAAAGTATTACCATGCCCCATCGGTGGGGCTTACGCCCCACGTTGTGAATCAGTGTTCTAGAAGAAGTGCAGCTGAATTCAAAATCCGGCCATCTGAAGATGTATTCAGATGGTATGACATGTGATGAAGATTCTATGCGTGTGAAACAAAAACCCCAATAGATTTGAGCAAATGGGGAAGATTCTACTGGAGAGCAATTATGCAGGAAATTGTTGACATGAACGAACACTGGACCCAAAGAAGGTGCATTAGTGTGGGAATAGCAACTCCGTCCCGTAAGATAAAAACTACTTGATACGTAAGCCCTAGAAACATGGCGCGGATGTGGCTCTATAAAGCACATGGTGGATGGGTGGGGGTTAACAATATTACTTAAATTAGCATAACCTCAAATAGGGTAAACAAGAGATAAATAAATACGAATCGGAAGTTTCTGCTACCCGAATGTGTTGAACTTGCGAACCAGTATTCTAAATTCTGAATTTTGCATACTCGAACACCGAGAAGTGGTTCCAGTTAGAACGAAAACAAATATCACAGCCACAAGACTGAGTGCTCACGTAACAAGACTACAACATGGCAATGAAGATGAAGATAACAGTCTGAATAATGTAAATAATCATAATACCTCATCTCAGAGATATAGACAGCCATTATATCAGTAGAAGCTAGTCACTAGATCTAACCAACGTCTTTATCCACTGGGCCATGTGTCCTTGTCAATATGGCAATGAAGATGAGGATAACATTCCGAATAATGTAAATAATCATAATACCTCATCTCAGAGATATAGACAGCCATTATATCAGTAGAAGCTAGTCACTAGATCTAACCAACGTCTTTATCCACTGGGCCATGTGTCCTTGTCAATATGGCAATGAAGATGAGGATAACATTCCGAATAATGTAAATAATCATAATACCTCATCTCAGAGATATAGACAGCCATTATATCAGTAGAAGCTAGTCACTAGATCTAACCAACGTCTTTATCCACTGGGCCATGTGTCCTTGTCAATATGGCAATGAAGATGAGGATAACATTCCGAATAATGTAAATAATCATAATACCTCATCTCAGAGATATAGACAGCCATTATATCACTAGAAGCTAATCACTGGATCTAACCAACGTCGTTATACACTGGTCCATGTATCCTTGAGAATAAGACTAACGTACTTCTCGTCTGTTGAAATAGCTCTACACCCTACATATGAAGTAATTTTTGATTTTGTTGTGCAATTTATATTCTCTGATACAATAAATACATTGAACTCTTTTTGTGGGCCAGTTTTAATATTTGGTAATTCAAAGATTCACTTCTAGATGGGTGACCGCTCGGTAATACCAGGTGCTGTAAGCTCTGAATTGGAACTCGGAGAACCGACTTCCAATTCCAGTCAGGTTCATTATATTCTCTTATGCGCAAATAACCTTAGGAAAGGCATGAATCCATCTATTCTCTCCCTACCTATGAGTTAATTAGTAGAACATGAAACTGTAAATTATTATTATCATCTCCAAACTATTCGTACAATCTAAAAATATTTTCAGGCTTTAAAAAACTGCAAATGCAAAACCGTAAACAAACAAATCAGTCAATCAATCCTCTTTGGCCAATACAACAAGTTCACTCAGTTACATGGGTAAGACGATAAACTACATCCGACAGCAAGTCCTCTGTTCAGGAGGTTTTGAGGAGCATGGAACCACCTCTTAATTGCTGCTGTTCCCAGGTTCATCCTGACCTGGGGATGGTAGCACCTGTTAGGGTCCCAGCTATGGGCAAATAGTTAACCCCAAACTGGGATCAAAACACTAAGAAAGTGTAAAAAATAGGTTTTAATACCAGAAATACTATTTTGCAAAAAATTATTACCAGCAATACATTACCAGCAATGCTTTTTTGAAGGAAAAAATATTACCAGGAATACATTTTTGGAAAAAAAATATTACCAGCAATAAAGATTTTGTCGGCATTAAATAACCCATTGAAAACAAAACAAACCAAACCAAAACAAACTCAATAACATTCTACTTTGAGTGGATCTTGCATTGAGTGATTTTTTTAGTAAATAAAAGTATTTTAAAAATTACAGTAAAAAGATAATAGAAGTAGATAGGGTCGACTATTGTCCGGTTCATACTCCTCCTTGGTCTTATCAACAGGAGTAGAAGTTTATCCCTTGTTCTCTGTTTGGGATTGGATTTCAGGTTCCTTATAAAGTCTTTTCAATTTTGTCACCCCCAGTAGCAAACACGCGTCTTAGTGGCATTATCGTGAATTGATTCAGAATTATCGACGAATATATATGAAAAATGACATTGCCGCTTTGTTGGCTTAGACATAACCCAAATAAAAAATGTAAATAGTGAGTAGATCAATAATTAAAAATATTGTCGCTACGCCACACAAAGAAAGTGTGACGTGGCGACAATGCAATTTTTTCTGTCATGATTGAATATTCTCGACATTTTCTTTAAATTTCAAAAAAATTCTTTTTTTTTTGTTTCTTTTTCGTCACTTTAGGATATGCTATCTTTTTTCCACCTTTATAAGAGCCAGGTCAGGCTGAAAACGGAGTAGATGGTTGTTATATTTGGGCAGGAGCTGCCCAGACCTCACTTTCCAGTCTTGATAGACTTCAATAGCGCTTCCGTGAACTTGTTGGAAAAGAATTATTTTCCACACTCCAACCTATCTACAAAATGTGGCGAGTCTCTCACTTCTCTATCGCTACTACCATGGAAAGTGCTTGGACGAACTGTATAAACTACCCCTTAACGTATCCCTCTACTCAAGTGCACTCCGGGCCTTGTACAGGGTGAAACATACTGTAAAAAAATGTCGTTTGTTTGCTTCTTCCAGGCTTTGATTTCGCAGGATTTGTTTGATTTTTTCATTCATTCATTCATTCATTCATTCATTCGGATTTCTTTCTTTCTTTCTTTTTGACGAAATTCTTTCTTTTGTCGACCTTTTCTTTTTTACTTGAATTTCTTTCTTTCTTTCTTTTTTGTCAAATTTCTTTTTTTCTCTCGCATTTATTGGTCTTTTTGTCGAATTCCTTTTTTCTTTAATTTTTTTCTTTCTTCTTGTCAAATTTTATTCTTTTTCTTACATTTTTCATTTTCTTCTTTGTATTTCCTTCTAATTCAAGCATTTGTTATTTTTCTTAAATTTTTCGAATTTCTTTCTTTCTTCCCCCCCTTTTCTTTCTTTCTTTCTTTTTCTCTCCTTTCAGCCTTTCTCTCTTTCTCTCTCTCTCTCTCTTTCTCTCTTTTTTTACCTCGTGTTTCTTTGTTCTTTTTTTATTTGACCGTCAATTGTCCTTTTATCTCTTCTTTCCTTTGTTTTTTTTCCTGCTAATGTTTTCTCATCCTTTTCCCTTTCTTTTTTGCTCACAGATGCAACCCAACAGACATGCTTACAGAATGTAATGTGTTGCGCACTATAAATAACCGGTCGCTCGACTCATAAAACGAAACATTTACTTTTTTTCGCCCTCTCCATCCTTGAAAGAACAATTTCTGTATATCACCTGTCATGTGTCTATCTACATGCGGGAGAATTGTGTTTTTGCCGTGGAATAGTGGTAAGCAAACCAACAAAGCACGCTATTTGCTTAGGTTGTAAGTTCGACCCTATATCTGTGACCTCTTAGTTTTTTTAGTTAAACTTAAGAACCGTGATAACCGTGAACAATCCTTGGCAACCAAGCTTTACAGGTATTTACTATTGTTGGTAGTTTAAACCTAAACTCTCCATACCTGTAGCCATGCGTCAGATTAATTAATTTTTTTTTTGTTTTTATAGGTAGATAATTTTGACATTTATGTTCGAGTAAAACACAGGATTTCGAATGCTGATTTTCAATTATTCGGACGATTGTCCTTAAGTTTCTGGTAGGATTTTTCAATTCGTCTCCATATTCTTGGTATATCGGGTCCGTACCAATCCTTCAATATCTGTCTATATTTCTGAGATAATGTAAATAATGTACATAATACCTCATCTCAGAATAGTCCGAATAATGTAAATAATGTACCTAATACCTCATCTCAGAATAGCCCGAATAATGTACATAATATCTCATCTCAGAATAGTCCGAATAATGTAAATAATGTACATAATACCTCATCTCAGAATAGTCCGAATAATGTAAATAATGTACATAATACCTCATCTCAGAATAGTCCGAATAATGTAAATAATGTACATAATACCTCATCTCAGAATAGTCCGAATAATGTAAATAATGTACATAATACCTCATCTCAGAATAGTCCGAATAATGTAAATAATGTACATAATACCTCATCTCAGAAATATAGACAGTCAAGTGTGGTTTTCCATATTTCGATAATTAAGGCAATACGATAGCAAAGCGTGCTTTGTAATGATGGTCGCTCCGAAATTATTGCCTTCTATTCTTATTAAAATAGTCTCAGATGTTTATTGTATGGCAGTAGAAGTTTAGCTATTCCACTTTTAAAAATCAAGCGAAATAAACCATTGCTTAAGATTGAGGCTGGATTATTTTTTTATAAATAGCATACGTTTCCCACAAATTCAAGTTTCGCAGTATCATGAAAGAAGCTTGGAGCCAGAAACACATTTAAAAGCACCGGCGTATATCGCATATTAATACACAATGGGAACAGAAATGTTAATACACCCCCCACCGCACACGGTTATCCAAATTTGGATCCATAATAATGAAAGTGCTAATTAATATTTTACTAACTAAGCTCTCACCTGTATTCTGAAAGTCAACACCTGACGACCGAATTTGGTTTTAGTTACGCTGAGAATACCATGGGCAACGATCCAATTATAGAGAAAATAGAACCAAAAATAACTCTTATACTTAACATCAGGAAGAGAGATTTCTCGGGTTTGTAATGAAGAAAGAGGGCTTGGAAATGTTGATACTCACAGGACAGATTGAAGGCAAGGGGTAAAACAGAGGTAAACGAAGCATAACCTACTTAGAGAGCTTGAGTAAATGGATGTCAGAACAAGGATTAGAAGAGATAACAAGAAAACAAATTTATTAAGAGCTACAAAGGACAGGAAATTGTAGAGCGCCATGATCGCCAACATCCTGAAGGGACACGGCACATAGAAGAAGATTCATGAACTATTTTTGGTTGATCAGACAATTACGACCACAACATTGCTGAGAGAGTTCTGCAGTATGTATTGGGGTCATAATTCATGGCTATCTGGGTGTACCGAAGCTGTCAGTCAAGTGGTCTCTGGAATGTTTGAAAGCATATCAGAAACGATATCAAGTGTATCTCTTCAAGCTAATCTTGTAGTGTTTTCCATAATCAGGAAAAGACTTCTTTTTCATTCGTGTAACTGTTAATCAAACATGGTCACACCATTCTGATCCGCAAACCAAACAACAGTCCATACAATGGTGGCGTTCGGGTTATCCACGAGATTCAATTCACGAGTCATGGATGACCACACCTTTTTTTCCGAAGGAAGATATTTTGACCCTCCTCATAATAGTCAAACAGTTAATGTAGAAAATTAACTTGTCAATTAAAAGCAGCAATGAAATTAAAGTATGGGGGATTTTTTTTGCAGGACGATGCAACTGCATCCAAGTCTGACTAGAGGATGCATGCTTTGAAGAAATCGAGCCACACTATCCGACAGGTCTCTCTCTCTCTCTCTCTCTCTCAGAATATTTCGAATATTTAAAAGGAGTATGAAATAGGGGGGAGGGTGGTATAAATGGTTTGGGGGTCATAGCAACAGCGGAGAAGTATTTCTACGAAATTTCTCGAACATTCAGACCGGTAAATGTTTAAATGTTTCTATAAAAAAGAGAGAATTTACTTAAATAAATTGTATCTATTAAAACAACGTATAAACAGAAAATCTGCTAAATAATTGTCAGAACTAATAAATTTCATTATATGTTGTCATTTTTTACGTTAAGATACATTTCGTGAGCAGATATGCTCATGCGGGAAAGATTGCCGAAGGTTTGTTGTTTATAAACAATAACTTTACTAACCAGACGCTTCTCTGTAGCTGAGTAGTATAGCACGTCAGATCAACTGACAGTTCCGTATAGGACACAGGATCGATTCCTGTCGGAGAACGCATATTTTCTAATATATATATATATATATATATATATATATAGTAGAAAAATATGCGTTCTCCGACAGGAATCAAACACACACATATATATATTATTTTTAGGCACCATATCTTCATTCAAGCATGTTTGGTTGAAACATCTTGGACATATTTTGTCTATTTATTTTATTTCAATCATCTCGAATTCTTATACTTCTTAATGTTGATATTAAATTCATTAAGGGAGGCGCCGTAGTTTTTTTTTCATTTCTTTTATTTTCCAAACTACTTTCAATCACACCCGAGGTGTGAATTGCTAAGACAAAAAATGAATGTGTGTGGATCACTTGTGCTTTTTCACTAAGAAGTCAGCCATTTGAGCCAGATGAACACTACATTCTCAAGTCACTTGACTTAGGCCTCCATGTTGAGTCCGAGGCCCGGTAGGAAGTCTAATGGATGCATAACATTACCCTCACTATTCGAGCTTTGTTTACCACAAGTCCTACGTGGCCGAGCGGTCAGGCACGTCAGATCAAATGATGAATCTTGCCGGAGGACGCATATTTTTTTGTTTATCAGGAGCTGAATATGAAGAAATATAGTCTTAAGATGTGCTATATTTATGGGATAAAGTGCTCAATATCAGAGATAGATATATGGCAGCAATATTCTAAGCATGGCTGAATGGCAAACTTATAGATATGCAAGATAGATTCAAGAGAGAAGAATTGTCTCGCCCGATACAGGGAATCGACTTTCGTAGGAGCTGACCTAGCAATGGATTCAATATAGTCTTTCCATCTCATGTAACTGAGAACTTTAGCTCGAGAAAGCGCGTCGCAATGAGTCACTTTCCTGGACGATAGCATCAGCCATACTGATGGAAGGCAGAGAGGGTCTCTTAGATGATCAATATAGAGAAGTTTAGTTTTGGAGGCGTTAAAATTGACAAGCCATTTTTTGCTCCAATGTCTTGAGGTCGTTTTGGACACCAGCTGCAATTTTGACCTTGTCCAACCAATCAGCTTTAGTATCAAGGCAAGAGTAAATGGTAGTGTCGTCAGCGTAGATACCAAGTTGATAGCTGATATCGGGAAGGTCGTTAATGAAGATTAAAAAGAGCGTAGGACCAAGGACAGAGCTCTAGGGATGGGCGTGTTCGTTCGAAAGAATATAAAGTGGCCTTTCAGGACATCTTTCATTTCACGATTTCATAGGAACGACTAGATCAGCTCAAAAATGTGCCCGGGGATACAGTAACTTTTCACCTTGTGGAGAAGCCCTGAATGCCAGACCCTGTCAAAGGCTTTCGAGATGTCCAATGCTACAGACCGGGCTTCACCATTTTATCTAGAGCATGATAGATTCTTTCCGCAATTATTGTTAGCACATCAGCAGTTGACCTGGAGAAAGCTGTATTGCTTGTCTGAGAAAAGCCCTGTGATTAGAGACGATGAACCAATTCAGCATTGGTTAGGGCCTCTAGGAGTTTCCCAAAAAGGGGTAGAAGGCTAATAGTCCGATAGTTGGAGAGTTTGGACTTTTTGCTGACTTCCAACAGGCAGGAAAGCAGGGGCAGTGAGGTATTTATTATACAGTTTAGAGAGGACAGGAGCCTATTCGGTAGGACACTTCTTAATGACTATTACATGGATACTATCGTGTCCACATGCTTTGTGGGGATCAAGGTTAGAAATGATAGCTGAAACCTTGGAAGGGGTTATATATATATCACTCAACAGAGAATCAGTTCTAAGTGGGAAATTAAGCAGGGATACTCCAGATGTGTCAAGAGTGGAGTTTGATAACACTTCAAATCGTTTGAGGATGGGGGTGAATAGAGACATTGCACTTATTTAGTGCCCTATTACAGAGACAACATTAATCATTCTCTCAGCAAACAGGTCCTTAGCTCCTTCGAGGACTCGCTTATATTTGTTACGAGCAGTAGCAAATAGGTACCTGCTATGCCAAGAGATGTCACGCTGGTGTAGCCGGAAATAGTGGTTCCTCTGTGCTATGAGCATGCTGGTCTGAACTATGGAGAGGATTGTGGTTTCACCTGATATTTCTAAGAAGTGATGAAAGCGTCTATGTGTGGCTTTGCCTAACTTCAAAATCCAGGAATGATTCCCAATCGGCGTGCTGGTAAGGGAAAGTGGTCTTATGGATAGGGTGGTCATGCTTAATGGATACCTGGAAGGAAATATCAATAGCTACCACAAAGTGGTCCGAGTTACCAAGAGGACAGTATTGCCAAGCATGGCAAGAGCGCTGAGAGAAGGTACGAAATAGATCCACTAGAGAAGCCTCTTGCTCGCTTTTGCTAGAGAAACGTGTAGGGAAGTACACGATTTGAATGAGGGATTGGGCAATGGAAAAATTTAATGTCTGTATACCGGCAACATTAGTATCTTTAGAATGTTTCAGTCACGTGTCGTGGTGAGCATTAAAGTTACCAAAGACAAAGATGTTCGCAGATGGATAGAGAGAAAGTTCCTTTTCTATACTGTTTGCTATTGCGTTTAATATACTGCAACCTTCGGAGGGGGAACGATAAAGGAAAAAGTGATACCTAACAGAGTTTAGTAGCGAAAAACGGAAGCATATGAATAGCCAGCGGCTTCGAAAAACAATTCATTGGTAATCAGAAGATTATCCCGGGTGTAAAAATCAAGTCCATGATTGTGAATACTGGAAACTTTTCGGCAAAAGAGAAGATACTCTGGAACCAAGAATTCGTTGGTAGTAATGAAAGAATTCATATTGCTTTCACAATGGGCAAGATATCTGACAACCGTGCCAGGAGAAAAGACTCTACGCTGCAGAAGTTGGAACGGATTTCACGAACATTCGAGAAAGAAAGTTTGAGGCGGGTAGGATTTTCTTTTTTTTTGTTAGCTGGTTTAGTTTTATTTTTTTATTTTTTTATTTCTATAAGATATGTTTTGAGGAGAGAGAAAAAAGCCCACCATAATTGTCACTTATCAATGGCAATACAAACCAGCCAGTGAGTGGCTGAGAGCATAATGTGGCCTCAGGGTTGCCCACAGGAAAAACATGCAAGGACACCTACCCATGCGCGACAGATACCCTGATATTATAAGAGTGTTGATCGAAGCACCCTCTCTAAGCGCTACTAAAGAGTTCGGGATCCTAACGACCAGTCGGAAGCAGCAGCCAACAAAATGCCAACCCGGTACCCTCATAAAGGAAAGTCACAGCCACTGGGTTGTCCGATCACCAAAAAATAGAGACAGTTAAATCATTTTGATCCTGGTAGAAGAAAGACAGAGAACCGGTAAACCATATCCTGATCAAGGAACAAGGGACGAACCTCTACTCCTGTTCAAAAGACATGGAAGGAGTGTGGGCCGGACGATAGATTACATGTAACCGTAAATTCTATGCTAACAGTTTCTCCTCGCGCATTTCACGTTGTGGTAGTCTCTTCCGGCTTCTTACTTGCCAGTCAACAGTGATCTTCAAATATTTAAATGCAATATCAATCGTCATCTTCTGTTTCCTTGAATTCTATTCTTTTATTGTCTTCTTTCTTCAATGATTTTTTTCTCATACTTTTCCAATCTCAGTAAAATCCCTTGCATCTGAGTTGCTTTATCCCCTTGCTTGGATTGAAATGATTATGCTGGGTGAGGCAAATGTCGTGTACCATAGGGATTAATTAACTAATGTCTTAAATGACTAATTTATTTTGAAAGGTCCTGTTGAGCGGCCACCATCAAGGTCACCAGACCTCATACCTTTGGATCTTTTCTTTTTTTTGTGTGTTCATTTGAAATCAGTTATTTATCGGACACGCCCAAGAATTATTGATGAACTTAAAGAAAGATTAAATATGAATGCAGTCAAATGACAGCGGAAACTCTCCGACGTGTTAATAAATCATGCAGAAACAAAATTGAAATGTCTTTTGAAAAAGAAGGACATTTTGAACAGCACATGAGCACATTATGAAGTAAATAACATTTTCATGTTTAAATATAGTTTTAATAAATTATCCCTATGGCGGGCGACTTTTACCTCGCCCCATAGTCGAGTGGTTAGAACGTTCGCCTTCTGACCATGAGACCCCGGGTTCGAATCTCATCACGGTTGATGTGTCAGGAAGGCGACTTCCTGATGTTATCGGTCTGTAGGGTGGGGGCGATCCCAGAGTTTGACGCCTTTGGAAAGTGCCTGAAAACCATACCTAAGCCTTGTGTGTGAAATTGGATAGGCGGGGCCGCCGATATCTCGAGGGTTTGAACTTGCTGGCCTTGTTCAGACTGTTGATCCTGCTAGATAACACGCTCTCTCCCAGAAACTGTAACTAAGGTCTGCGCCACAGTTGGGCCCTGTGGGTGTTGAACAAAGACAAATTTGGCTGAGCGAGCGTCTGCAATAGGGATTGGCTAGCCGCCCTAGTAGACGAGAGTATCCTTGAATACGTGAGCCCAGGTATTATATATATACACACACACACATATATATATATATATATATATATATATACTACATGAATCATTCATACAAAAAGCAGATTGGTCAAGTTAATGATATAAATGGCGAGGTCTCCGCAAACAAATTTATTAAAATTATATTAACCTACGAACCTCTAGATGAATGTTATGATCCCTGTTTTTAATAAATTCAAGTTGTGTAAGGTCTTTTTTGCTAGTACTTTCATGTGTTCATATATATATATATATATATATATATATATATATATATATATCGGAACACACACATACACACACACACATACACACGTCCCAAGAAGAAGGTTAGTGTGTCTAGTGTGGAAAGCGTAAAATGAAAGTGTAACGAACAGGATTTCAATGAGACAGAGTGAACAAATTGAAAGAGCAAGAATCTCGATGTGGAATCACAGACAAGTAAGAATTGTGCCGGACGAAAAATCCATGCTGACAGGCCTTAAACGAAACTGTGTAGCTTAGACAGCAAAATAACCCCAGCCTTCGCCATTGCCGAAGCAGTAGAGGTAGCAATCCGCCGCCGTCGCCGCCGCCGCCGCCGTCGTCGTCGTCGCCGTCGTCGTCGTGGCCCTGGTTGTAATGGCAGCGGTGAAAAAGAAGCAGACAATGTGAAAGTGTGTTAGCTGATTCTTCTCTCCATTCCTCGCTCTCTCCTCCTCCTCCTCCTCCTCAAACTTTATACTTCCGTTCTTCAGCTCTTCTCTTCGTTCCTTCCCTATTCCTTCGCTTGCACAAAGTCGTTCTCGAAAATATCACTTAATGCAGTTATTACTAAACTTGGTTAACAGCAATTGAAATATACACTGTGATCTCCACTGGCGGCCGGGGAGGGGGGTAGGGTTATGAGAAAAGCACCTACACACGCGATTTTATCGCAGAATTGTAAAGAATCCTTTTTTCTTTTTTTTTCTTTTTTAACATTAATACACAATTACATTCCTTTTGTTGTGATTTTCAACTTAGAAGTGAACTCCCGAATCAGACTTTTACATGCCACGTTACTTCCACGCAGGGCCGGCGCGTACTACCATCGAAGGCCGGGAGAGCCGAGCCTTATTGGTAAATTTGCCTCCATGACCAATTAAAAAAGAGTATCATTCCTGATGTAAAAAAAAAGCCTGATTATTTAAAAAATAACATTAAATGAAGAAATTCTACCGTTTACAAGATATTAACAACATTAGTTGGGTCCCCGGATTTGCAGTTTACACCAGAAAAAATGCATTTTTAAAAAAATTGGTCACTGGGGCATTACCTCGCTATCTTATCAACATTTGCTTTTTTTCTACCTATATTTATATACGTTACTAATGAAACGAAGTACAAGTGACTATTAAAGGATGAAATATTTTCACGGATTTTGACGTCATTCTGGTTTTTCTTTTTTTTCTTCCAAATCCGTCAATTTGTTTTGCTCAATGTTAATTCTCCAAAAGACACTATTTTTTATTCATAATTTCGAATGTGTCAAAAATACTTCAAGGGGCGCGATGTCCTTACACCGGTCCTGCTTCCACGGAGTCAGATCACCCTCATTTCCCTCGTATACCCGATGTAAGAAGGACGTTTCACTCTGACGGCTTTTCCCGGATTAACTGCTACTTTCTGGGTGCATCCCAGACTATTTTAATCTTCACTTCTTCAAGTCAAGGGTCAATCGTTATCTTTTCCTTCTATTCCTCATAAACCCTACTCCCTACAACTTTCTCTGCCACTCATCATTACGATTTAGACACTAACCTCTACATTCAAGCCTTTTCGAACCTTGTTTTGAGTGATATTTAGTAAAAAGAAAATAAAAATATGAAAGAATTTGATGTAAAGTCCCATAATAATTGTTACATTTTCATATTTCGTACACTTCATGTAACAATTATTATACTTTGATTTGGTTTGGTTTGTTTTACGGCATACAACCTCAGTGGGATAATTAATGCGACAAGATTTTTATTGCTGGTAATATATTTTTCAAAAATATATTGCAGATATTTTTTCCAAAGACCATCCCGGAACGAGAAAGGACACAAAAGAAAATGGTTGTTGGCTGGGAGAAATTCGCATTACGATTAATGTTGGCACGAGACCGCTTTCATCGTGGATAGTTCTGAATGTCACACAGGAGCATCAAGATGGTTTGGTTTGGCTGGGTTTCGTTTACGGCATATCGACCTCAGTGAGATATTTAATGCCGGCAAAATTTTCATTCTGCAGAGATAAGAACATTCCAAAAAGAGAAAGGAGATGAAAGAAAATGATGGTAGGCTCTGAGAAATTTGCATTAAGATTCATTAATGTTGGCACGAGACCGCTTTCAACGTGGTGAGTTCTGAATGCTACAGACGAGCGTCAATTTGGTTTGGTTTGGTTTACGGTATATCAACCTCAATGGCTTATTTAATGCCGGCAAAATTTTTATTCTGCAGTGATTAGACCATTTCGGAACGAAAAATGACACCAGAGAAAATAAGGGAGTATCTACGAAATTTGCATTACGATTCTTTAATGGTGGCACGAGACCGCTTTCATTGTGAATAGTTCTGTACAGACGATCATGAAGTTGGTTCGGTTTGGTTCGGTTTGGTTAACGTTATATCAACCTCCATTGGCTATTTAATGCCAACAAGTTTTTTTATACTGCAGAGATAAGACCACCCCGGAACGAGAAAGAACACCAAAGATAATGGCGGTAAGCTTCTAGAAATTCGCATAATGATTCTTTAATTTTGGCACGAGACCGCTTTCAACATGGATAGTTCTAAATGCTACAGACGAGCATCAAGTTGGTTTGGTTTGGTTTACGGTATATCAACCTCAATGGGTTATTTAATGCCGACAAGATTTTTATTCTGCAGGGATAAGACCATCCCGGAACGAGAAAAGATACCAAAGAAAATGATGGTAGGCTCTGAGAAATTCGCATTACGTTTCTTTAATTTTGGCACGAGACCGCTTTCAAATTGGATAGTTCTGAATGCTACAGACGTTGGTTCGGATGGGTTTGGTTTACGGTATATCAACCTCAATGGGTTATTTAATGCCGACAATTTTCTTATCGCTAGTAATATTTTTTTCAAAAATGTATTGCTGATATTTTTTTCCAAATATGTATTACTGGTGATATTTTTTTTCAAAAATGCATTGCTGGTATTAAAAATTTTTTACACGTTTTGACCCCGGTTTTCCGGGTTAACTATTTGCCCATATCTGGGATCCTAACAGGTGCTGCCACCCTGGCTCAGGGTGGACCAAGGAACACCAGCAATTAAGATGTCGTTCGACGGTCCTCAAATCCTCCTCATCAGAGGCCTTGCTGCCGGATGTTGTTTATCGTCATACCCAGGACGCGGATGTTGTTTATGGTCATACCCATGTCAGAGAATTATTATATGACAGAGATAGTATAATATAGCTAGTTGAAGTACCCGTTTATTTTGGGCAAGTGTTTAACTCTTACCCGACGTTATGAAGTCAGTAAGATTTAGTTCTTTGTTCTGGCGATAAGATAAGCATTATTTCGTTCTACATGAATGTTTATACGAAGGCGAGTCTAATGAAATCCTTGTCAATAAACAAATATTGTTAAAACAAAATTTCTTATTCTTATTCACCTGCGTTAAGATTTTTCACCGACGTTGGTCATGTACAGTGAGTGTTCAAGTACAATTAGCGTAAAAGATAAAAAATAATAAAAATAATGTTAAGTATCCAGTTAAAATATATTATGAAGGTTAGAAAAATATTTTTGAGGAAAACCTCAGTGAAATTGTTTTCTCAAAGCACACAAATATTTTTAATTTTAGAACATGATTAATAAAAGATACATTATAGTCTTATATCGAACGGTTACAAACGGTATCTGTTATATATAAGATATTTTTGAATAGTATAAAAGAAGTAGAGAGAAGATCATTTTTACGTTAAAACTTTAATACTCTATAACAGGGGTCGGTAACCTTTTGCTAACTATGTGCCGACTTAAGGTTTAGAAACCATTCAGTGTGCCAACAGCATTTTTTATATAAGTCAAGGTCAATATACCTGTTCTACAATATATTTTATATAGTAATATATAGTATATATTCTTTAGTATATATTATAACTGAAAGGGCTAAATATCTTCGTTGCGTTATTGGTTCGGACTTGGTGATGTCGTTTGTGGCTGAGTGCCATTGGAAATTGCTTGGTGTGCCACGTGTGCCGTAGGTTGCCGACCCCTGCATTATAATACCCTATTTGCAAATTCCACCGAATCTCGAAAACAAGAAAGAAAATGCCGCTAGTGAGAAACCTGATCGTCCATTTCCTAAAAGTCGATAGAGACAACTAAGATGGCGACAAGAGTTTCCAATAATGCGTTACCCGAAGCCAAAATTTAATTGAAACCTCGTAACTGGGTATTCATTCTCCGTACTGTATCTCCCTATTGCACTAAGAAGAACAACATTTCTGCATTAGAAGCTGAGAGAACCGTGCGATTGAGTAGATATCGCTAAACATTGGCAAATAAATACTACTAGTTTTAACCAGTTAAAATTTCACGGTTTTCCTATTCGAATTTTCTGATCTATCTTAATTCTTAATGATTGGGCAAGCTCATGGCGAGTTCTATGATAATAAAATATCCGTAGAAATTCCCCTATGGCATCGTTGGGTGTATTTGAGTTTAACAAACTTTATACTGCAATAATGATTATAAATATGAATATTAATGCTGGTCGTTGGAGATCGAGATTAAAAGGATGTGGGGAATGAAGACTGAGACTGTCGTACCAACAGTAATCAGAGATCTGGGCCTCGTGAGGAAAGGAATGGACAATTTTACTAACAGTGTCCCAGGTAACATCAACATACAAGTTGCCCAGAAAATCCCCCTCCTAGGAACATCCCATATACTAAGAAAAGTGCTATCAATTAAATGACAATTCTCTATAGGGCCTAAAGACCATAGTTTGAACTCGGCTATACAGAATTAAAAAGCTTGAAACGTAACATGCACAAATAATAACAACAATAATAATAAAAAATGTATGGTTATTGACATAGCTGTACCATCTGAGGGAAACATCTACATGAAAATTACCGAGAAATTGTGCAAATACAAGGACCTGGAGATCGACATGATGTAGGGAATGAAAACTGTACCAATAGTAATCGGAGCTCTGGATCTCGTAAGAAATGGAATGGACAATTTTACTAACAGCGTCCCAGGTAACAAGCATCAGCATACAAGTTGCCCAGAAGATCGCCCTACTAGGAACATTCCATATGCTAAGTGCTATCAATTAAATGACAATTCTCCTACAGGGACTAAGGACCATAGTTTGGACCCGGCTTTACAGGATACAAAGCAGGAAACATAACATACACAAATTATTATAATAATAATAACTCGTTTTAACCCGTGAATATTTCACGGTTTTCCTATTTTTTGATGAATCTTAATTCATAAGTTAATGACTGAATAAGCTCATGGCGAGTTCTACGACAATAAAATATCCGTAGAAATTCCCCAATCGCCCCGTTAAATATTTGAACTTAACAAAATTTGAGAAAATATTGCAATAACGATCATAAATATGAACGCTGGTCGTTATTTTAAGAAGTGGGTACAAATGAACAGATTTGAAACAGCCATTAAACTCTTCTATATTCCCTTATTTCTGTCTTTCTTTTCTTCATTCTTTCGTTTTCTCACTGAAACCAAGTAATATTTCCCCCTCTTTCCACGCGATCAAAATAGAATAGTCCATTATTTATGAGGTATTGGCATAACATAACAGTCTAACTGACTGAGGGAGGTACATACCCAATTACAATCGAGTACTTCATACTTAAGATCGAAGGCCGGTTATATTTTTAATGCTTTCCTTTATTCGGTTCTTCCGTGCAATAGTCAGGCATTTTACCTCTCGATGAACTTTTAAATTCAATCCTTATGTCTTTACGATCGGGTGAGATTTCTTCCAAAGCGTAAGTGTTATTTAGGCAAGATAGCTGAAATGAGAGTTCTTTTATATTGTAAATTGCAAAACTTTTCACTGGGTCCGATAAAAATACATACCAATAATGGTTATTTTCTAAGCGTAGCGTAGATGTAGCACAAGGCCGAAAGTATAGGGCACCTAGTCAGGATCGAACTCACTCGTAACTGATCTAACGAGACAAGCTTGCTATTACACCGCGCCGAGGTGTCCATAGGTAACGTCTATGGTGGCTGTACATAAAGTCGTTCAGTCACATAGATATTCACATCTTCACTAGGACAAAATTTGGCTCGAGGCCGACTATAAAGTGAGAGACCCACGTGTACATGAGACCAGGGAGAAAAATAATCTACTCGACCTTTTAGTGACGCCTCAGGTGCCAGGGATTAACCCTAGCCTTCTCCCCTAGAAAAGGCAGAGGCACTGCCTAGAGAAACGGTCCCCTGGGGCTTGGGAATATTATACTTCATCTTAACCCAGATGGGTTTCTGTCAATCATTTGATAGTGTATAGCAGATAAAAACAACTCTACCATATATATATATAGCAATTAATGGATATTTTAATCCGATATTAATTATATATATATATATATATATATATATATATATATATATATATATATATATATATATATAAAATAATATATATATAATAAAATAATCCCTTGATTTCACTCGAGTGATCAGATATACAGAAAATATATTAAAATAATTTGGGGACTTAGTCCATTTAATAATACATGTTGTCATTTGCTTACGTTAACATACGCCTCGAGCAGACATAATCGTTCAAGGAAAATCATGTAAAATTTCTTGTTTAAAATATATATATATATATATATATATATGTGTGTGTGTGTGTGTGTGTGTGTGTGTGCGCGCGCGTGCGTGTAAGTGGACATTGAGGTCAATATCCAACATTTCGTGCTTGAAAAATATAAATAAGATCAACATGGAAATTTGATGAATAATTGTTTGATTCTATGACCAGGTTTATATTAACATACGCACTATCCATGATATTGGACAGTCTAACCCATAAATATATTATAGAATGTCTTAAAACTATATTTTTGACACACACATATATATATATATATATATATATATATATATATATATATATATATATATATCACTTTAGACATTATTAGTGGATACTCGTATTTGAGTAGACGCACCGTTTATTTATTAAACAGTATATTTATTTTCAACTACCGGCCTAAATTTTCGAGAAATCATGTTAAAGAAAAATGTACGCTCTTCAGCAGGAATGGAACTTGCATCCCTTAGGGTAGAGTGATCCCGGTGCGCCCTACCACTTGGCCACGAAGAAACAAAGGGTCAGGTGAAGCCAATTTCATGCTTTTAAGTTAAATTTCTCCTGTCATAGATATACCGGATTGATAATCATCCATTCTAATATATATATATATATATATATATATATATATATATATATATATATATATATATATTCCAACATGGCCATCATCAGGAGAAAGATAATTTTCTGCTTGCTGGTAGCAGTGAACTACAGAAATGAATGTCTTGAGGGAGAAAATGAACTTTTGTCTGTAGTTTTCATTTGTTTTTTTTAATTTTTTTTAACATGAATTTTGGTCAGTCTTCGTGTTGGTCAAACAGTCTCTTTTAAGTTGTTATTTGAGATAAGAGCTGGATGGATTCATGCTGCTGTGAATTCCCTTGGTCATTTTGACAGATTTATTGGTTCCTGGAAAGGGGATGTGTCTCTGTTAAGTGTGTGTGTGTTATTTGGTTCTTAGGGAGTGATTGAGTATGATGTGTGTAAGTGTGTGTGTGTGTGTGTGTATAAGTGTGAGGCCTCAACACCTCCGTAAGTACGTCCGTCTTGTGTGGGTGAGAAATGTGGGTAGGTTTTGATTTGTAGAGTTATATATTAATGCTATCTATATTGTTAACTTCATGGTTAAGCCCGGCTGGATAGTGCGTTTGTAAACGTTGTATCAACTTTTTTTCATGGAACTCTAAAATCTTTCTAATGTTATCTGCTCTGAACTTTTCTACAGGGAGAGAGGACGGTAGTAGTTAAGCGATTTGCCATAAGATAATAATATTAGTAGCATTAGTTGTTTTGAGTTCGCGTTCGATTACTATCAATTTATGGATTCACTAATCCGTGAGACATTTTTCGGTGAGTTCGAGGTGTGAAGTAATTTCGATAGACACGCCTTTTCTCCATTTCTAGCTTTGTGTTGCCCTAGGAGGTGCGATGGTGTAAAGGATGGCGACTCGAATTGGAGAATCGGAGAGCCGTGTTCGAATTTCAGCTGTGTTCATTACACTCTTACTTGCTATCATCCTTGGGAAAGGTATGAATTCATCTCACTATGTGTAAATAGCAGGACAGATTGAGCAGTCTAATATAAGGAAAATGTTGCATTCAAACCATCCTGGAGAGGGTTGGGCTCCTCGGGTTGTCTGTCCCATGAAACTCAACTACTTGCAGTAGATATGGTACGAGATTCATGATCGTGTTGTACTAGAGTCAGATATGTTAATGTCAATACCGCGAACTTTTTTTTATTTTATACGAAATGCCGTCTTCAAATGCTCACACTGTCGTAAACAAAAACATATTTGTTATTATCAATATAAATAATAAAGTAAAAAAAAATTCAGTAATGGGTTAAATAGCAGGGTAGACTGAGCACTCTCGCCTTGACAGGCAGCTCACCTCGAAGAATGACAATTTTGTCTTTGCTTATTTTTTTACTTAAGAGCGTAGCGTAGCGGTTATCTTCGCGTAAAGTAGAATAAGTGTGTCGAGTTCACATCCCAGCCTAGTCAGTTACATTCAAATTCGCCTTATGACCCTTTTGAAAAGCATGAATAACTCTCATCTCCACTACAACTACGGCTCAAATAGCAGCTTAGACTGAACTCACAACGATGGATTCAAATAATGGGAAACCACTCCAATATCTTTATAAAGAAGTCATGACAATTCACGGAGAACGAAGAAAAGGGTCATTGTGGAGAGTCATAATCGCCTATGTTTTCAAGAGACTGGCATTGCAAAATGAGCAAGAAAAATAAAGTTTAAAACACGTAAACAAGACAATAATATGTTTGTAGATCTGGAAAGTAGCTGGTAAGTCAACTAGTTTATTATGAATATTTATCCATTTCGACATAACATCTTTTATCTTTGGTCGTGGTAAATAGGAAAGAAGAGAAGTTCTGTTAAGATGATAACATCCAGTCGTCTATTAAGTATTCCTCCCGGTTACCTTAATTCTTGTTTAAAATATTTATCAGAAGAACTAAACAAACAACACAAGAGTCGAAGACCTTGTCCGCAATTCTAATATTAAGTTGTTTACAATAATAAATAATTGAAGGTGTCAAGTAAACAACCGCCAAAAAAATTCGTCATCGGTTAGAAAACGATGATCATTTGAGAAAAGCAAACTAAGGGATTCAAGATGAACGTTGTTTTCTAGAATTCTTTACAGATGATGGTGCCATGAAATGGAAGGAATCAAATTTAATTCGAGAAAATCAAATTAAAAATAACGGAAAAAAATACAAAGAAAACAACTGAAAAAAAGAAGAAAGAAAAACAAAAGAAAGATCGAAATTCAATATTTTTTCTTTTCATATTATGTCGTTTTTCTTATCATAAAAGAAAGACTTTTTTCGGCATTGCTCGACGTTTTCTGTTATATTTTGGTTGGTGTTTTTTTGTTTTGTTTTTAGTCAAGCAAAGAATGAAGAATATACATTTGCCATCACAACGTTAGGAGTAAAAAAATAAATAATAAAAAAACAGGAATAAACAATGAAAACAACAACAAAAAAACAAAAAAAACAAACAAACTGATTCTGCTCAATGCAGACAACGAGAAATATGTGAAGTCAGGTGACTTGAAAAAAACACGTACGCGCATGCGCAAAAACAAGGCGGTGAGTGTCTCTCATTTTGAATTAGATTGACGGTGTTTAAAAGTCAATTGCAGTAACACACACACACACACACACACACACACACACACACACACACACACACACACACACACACACACACACACACACTATGAATTCTCGCCATAAAGTCACAAGTTTCTTATATTAAGGACAGCTTCTTGAATTAAAAGTTAATTTATGTCTATTTTATAATTATTTTTATCAATAACTTTATAGGAAAGAAAAATATAAATATAAATTACGAACACGTTCAGGTTGCCATAAACTTTATATATATATATATATATATATATATATATATATATATATATATATCGATGGATAGATAGACAGATATACACACAAACCTCACACACACACTCACACACACACACACACATACACACACGCATATATATGTATGTATGCATGTTTCGGATGGAGTCTGGTAGATGTGTGTTTAAATTAGTTTTAATGAACACACACACAAATCTACCAAACTCAATCCGAAACATACTAGTAAAAAATACAAGTATAATAACCTAATCCACATGTTAAAAAAGATTAGAAATAATGGAAGCCCTAAAAAAAAGAAAAGGTTAACACTCAGTAACATGAACACGGACACAATGTGCTGACAGTGTTCGGAAAAGAAAACATCCCTGTAACTCATGATACATACACACAACCCATACATCCAGTTAAAATGTAAAAGTAAAATCATCGTTGATAATAGCTGAAAATATAGCCGAAAGCGCTCGGAATTACAGAACATTTGAACAATTTTTACACAACTTGTGTCAAAAAACGAAACCACTTGTACGAACAGAAGAAAAGCTAAATAAAAAGCTTAATCGCAAATATAGTTTTAAGGTATGCTATATTTATGGGTAAAAGTGCTTAACATCAGATATAAAGCGTATGTAAATATAAAATATCTGACTATATCTCTCAGATGAGGTATAATGATTATTTGGACTGTCGGACATTGGTTAGATCCAGCGACTAGACCCAAAGAGTTGTGTGTTTAATACCAGGCCAGAGTAGTGGTGAAACAAAACTTGGAGAGTTGAGTCAAAGGGAAATAACTGAGACATCTGGAAGAGGCATGGCACGTGGAACTAGAATAACCTACCCCGGTGGGCGAAATAAAGGGTTTGGTTCGAAATTCCAATCACTTGAAGAAGGCCGGAGCGTACAACGGCTGAAACGTTGTGAACATGGCAACGAAGATGAGGATGACAGTCCGGGTAATGTAAATAATGTAAGTAAATATAAAAGTTGACCATAAATATAAAATAATTAGAAGCAGTCTTCATCTGAAGATTGATTTCAAGCATGAAACAGACTGTTGCCGCTCGGTGTTGACCTCAGTATCCACTTATATCTTAGCAAAGATATGACACAAAACACACACACACTCTCTCTCTTTCTCGCCCTCACACACACACACACACACACACACACATATATATATATAAGGGAACATGTATATATATATATGTATATATATATATATATATATATATATATATATATATATATATATATATATATAATGGGGGTGTTTGTAAACAGTGACTATGGCTGCTAATAATGCAAGACTCTTCGATAAAGTGAATAAATTCTGTCAGTCATTGTGTGTTTATCTAAAAATAAACACGCTAAAATTCACCTTCATCCCTGTCGTGCGTCAGCAGCTTAGGGGTAGAATCTAGTGGACTGTGCAGCGAAACAGTCTGTCTGTGGATGACAATATATATATATATATATATATATATATATATATATATATATATATATATATATATATATATATATATGCAGCTGCATGAATAGTAGTAGCTCTATCACGGATATTGACTACTATACAAGCAACCGCATATATTAGCTCTATCATAAATATTGAGCACTTTCCACTAAATACCGCACACATAAATATTGATTTAAACAAACACTGTTTAGCGTCCATATTTTTTCTTTTGAACCAAGGCGCCTTTCGGCCAACATTTCTTCAGGGACGAACGTTGAAAAAATTTCCTAAAGTAGTGCTGGCCGAAAGGCGCCTTAGTCCCCCATCCCCCCCCCCCCAAAAAAGAAAAAAGTAAAGAGAACAATAAACAGTGTTTGTTTAAATAAATTTTTGCAAGTATAAAGTAAATTAGTAAAGTTAATTTAATACCAAAAATAAATTATAAATTAAACTGCACCTCACACACACACACACACACACACACACACACACACACACACACATATATATATATATATACAGGGGTGGTGAATAATTTATGGTCTGACACAAATAGTCTTTTGATGAATATATATATATATATATATATATATATATATATATATATATATATATATATATATATATTAAACATGTGTTGAATGTCAAAGACAACATAGTCCAGCATATTTTCTTTTGAATTTTCTCATATTTTCTAATGAGACTTTTTATTTGAAAATTATATCGAAATAAATATTGTCCGTAAGATAACCGAGTACTTTCGAACATCATTGTTCATCTTCAGGGTTCAAAATTTTCAACAATGTCTTATATATATGTAGAGTCAAAATTTTTTAAAACATTTGCAAATTCTCTTGTAGCGGAATCATGTTGGTACATTTTATTTTTTTAACAAACTAAATAAACGTTACAAAATCATTTTAATATATGCACGACTATGTTGTCTTTGACATTCAACACAACATGTTTAAAAGAAAAGTTGCTGCCAAATTACACACATATATATATTTATATATATGATCTGTTAATGGATGGGCACTGTAAGGTCGATTTTTCCAATACACACTACGCATAAATGAATACCTCTCCGGGTTTAAAGCCAACCACGTGGAGGAAACTGGTCTGGTGCTCAAAATACTAGCAATCCTACGATCCCACCTGGGTATGGGGACTGATGAAGATGATTATATATATATATATATATATATATATATATATATATATATATATATATATACATACATACATATATACATACACACACACACACACACACATACATATATATATATATATATATATATATATATATATATATATATATATATATATATATATATATAACCACACATACAGACATTCACATTTATACATCTAGCATCTGCCCTTTTCTCCCTCCCCACGCACACAAATGTGGATACATAATATAGAAAAAGAAACCTCCGTATGTATTTAACTTTCACACGGTGCGAACCAAATGTACAGACATTCTGAATAGCGGTTCGTGGGTAATACAATTTTTTTTTAATGTACTTCAGGGGCAGTACATTTTGTGAGACAGTGTGAAGAGGTGCCCAAGTATCCACACCTTTTTACCTGTATTTTCCAAAATTAATTTCGTTGGAATTCTGGATAACATCCCAATCACAAAATGTTTCTTTTCCTTTTATTAACTGTGGTACACGTGCCGGTGTGTGCGGTGAAGGGCTATGAAAAGCTGTCAGGTTATTTGGGGTTTTGTGGAGGCTCATCCTGCCGTTGTCTACGGTTATTGATATATTCAATAAAAACAGACCCGTAATTAGGACAGGCACTATGCCATGTTTTCCATCTTTCAAGGAAGACCGAAATCACTAATGACGATCAATCACAGAGTGCATACGAAGCGTATTATCCCTGCTTGCATCTGCAAATAGCTAGATGGGTAAATAAATTATAATAAAGATTAGATACAAATTAAATGATGTAATGGACATATTGGCGCGTATATTATTATCAATATAACTAACGTCTGTTATTACAAGGAGACTGAATGATAGATCGATAGGTCTACTAACTGATTGGTTAAGGGATCGACAGATATGAAGGGCCTCAGTATAGACATGTATGCCAGTAGTAAGAAAGTCTAAGATATGAGCCAACAAAAATGACGCTTAGAAAATAAGGGTACTTCGACGTGATTATTAGTTAACAAGCTTGTCTCGCTAGATTAATTACTATTGAATAGTGAGTTCGATTCTCACTGAGTGTCCATACTTTTGGCCTTGTGCCACATCTAAGTTACGCTTAGAAAAACAACATAAAAATTCGAAAATTCCTTATGCGCTGTACACGCACATACACGCACATACACGCACACGTACACCCACAGGCGCGGGCGAATCAGGTACTTTCTCTTCAAATGTTCAAAACAAGATATTCATTAGCTTTTTTCCACGAAGACATCAACAAAATGTCAAAATTAAGAAAAAAAAGTCTTTAATTTTTTAATTAATATCTTTAATTTGCGAGAAAATCATTATTGTGAGGGGAGAATTATATCTTAAACAGACAAAATAAATTGATTCGTTTTCTACATTTTAATCAACACTTTGGAGATTATTTAAAGCCAGAAAATATTTTTAGATTGTGAGAATTTTTTTTTCTGTAATAATAATGGTCTAGTAATACGAGTCTTACTAAGTAACTCATGGCTGGGGATTGGATGGAGAAGAGGTGGATTCATGCCTTTCTCAAGGTTATTTGCGCATAAATGAATATTACGAACCCTACCGGAACTGGAACACGGTTCTCAGATTAAGAATTTCGAGCCACTATCTGTTACGCCACCCGCACATACAAGCTTACAGATGCTTAATTTCGGTGATCGTACAGGAACCGGTGTTTCAACGTGATGTGGCCGTAAATCTACCAGGCAAAATACAATACCCCCAATAAACATGAGTGTATGAGAGCTCTTCGAATCTGCTCAGCAAAGTATTTAGATGGCGAATTTAGTTATATCGAGGATACCTTCTCAAGCCTTTCGTATCCGAGACAATTAATACTCGGCGCTAAGCATATATATATATATATATATATATATATATATATATATATATATATATATATATGAAGAAATATAGTCTTAAAATGTGGTATATTTATGGGATAAAGTGCTCAATATCAGAGATAGAGCGTGTGTAAATATAAAAGTGAACATAGAAGTCAACACTTAGAGGCGACAGTCTGTTTCATGCTAGATGGCCTGACAATTGCATCTAGCATGAAACAGACTGTCGCCTTTAAGTGTTGACTTCTATGTTCACTTCTATGTGATACTTTATATATATATATATATATATATATATATATATATATATATATATATATATATATATATATATATATATTTACGAGGCTGGATCAGTAAGTCCCGAACCTGATAGATCGTTAGCAAAGTTTTCAATTTAGATTTTCGCTATATAATATTCGATCAGTGAGATCATTATTCAGAGTAGAATTAAGTGCATTGACAATGAAGTCGATTATGTGGAAAATTAATATTTGTTGTTTAAAACAAATGTTTATTCATCATTAGGCTGCAGATTAATAATGTCGCTACATACATACACACGCACACACGTCTGTTTCTGTAGGCTGTCTAAAGCAAAAGTGGAGATTTCGAGAGGAAGTGAAAAAGCTGGCAAATAAACAAACACTTTCTGGCTTCTGGTCGGCGGGTCTGATAAGCTAATTTAATTTATTGCACCTTCTAAGCCCCTAAAATCTCCACGCATTTTCCTTAGACAGTTTTGTCTTTCATTCTAATCTGAAGAAGCTGCAATCAACAGACGTTCGGCGAAACGCGTCGTTTATAGTTTTTTCACTTTGTCGCCATCCAAAATATACTACGAGATAGTACAAACAAAATAACCTCATCCACATATAAAAAAAAAAAGATTAAAAATATTAGAAGCCTTAATAATAAATAAAGAAAAAGCCAACACTCAATAATATTAATTACGAACACGGCTACAATTTGCTGACTGTGTTCGGGATATAAAACATTCCTATAACTCTAGAAACATATACAGAACCCCTACACCTAATTA